>VCJN01003069.1:0-61036 GCA_006384855.1 Tetraselmis striata
AATCTAATCCAATCTAATCCAATCCAATCTAATCTAATCTAATCTAATCTAATCTAATCTAATCTAATCTAATCCAATCCAATCTAATCTAATCTAATCTAATCTAATCTAATCTATTCTTATCCTTTCGTTTCGTTTCGTTTCGTTTCGTTTCGTTTCGTTTCTTTTGGGCGGCATGGCCACGCTGTGCTGAGGTCTGAGTGACGGCTAACAGCCTGGGCGCCGGTATCGCCTGTCACCGCAGGACGCGCAAGGTGCCAAGGGCGGCCGCACATAAAGAAGACCCCACGGCAAACAGCCTGCAGATATGGCGGTACGCGTACGAGCACTGCAACATGGGAGGGGCGGAGGCGTGCGCGGAGGAGGATGCGGCGGGGGGCGAGGCTGCAATGACGGGGGTGGCCATGCAGCATTGAACGGCGGACTGGGCATGTAGGGAATCAATACTACATATGCTGTGATGCTTGCATGCAGATGCCGCCAGCGTACATGCGCAGCGGCGCATGTGATGCCACCGTCCCCGTTTGGCGACGACTGGTGTCGAGCGGAATGTATCTCCCCATGCATGCTGCGACAGAGCGTTCGTGCCGACCGAACCGCTCACAATCTATGCGCCTCGGACTACGCCATCGCCCAACACACATGCTTGCCCATGCCCTCCTTACTCATCGTGAGGTAGTTGTTCGCCGGAGGCATTCCCTACCCGTAACAATAAGTAATTATACATTTACAATACAGCTGAAAGGTTTATTTGGATGCCATCAGCACCGTTGTCATTTCAAGCAGTGATGGAAGGAGGTTTTGGGCACGAGTGTTTGATCTGTCCGGCGCGGGCTATCCAACCTGATGAAGTGCCTTTCGTCTAGTTCAAGGAGTGGCATGATGCGCAGAAGCTGCAGGAAGCTACGACCAAATTATCGGCTGCCCTGCGCCTGGATGTCTTCCCACATGCCCAAGCCCCGCCTGCTTGTGTGTTGTCATGATTGCATTTCTGCCAACTAAGCAGTGACGATCCGCCCCCGAGGATATCCCCCCTTGTCGCCGTGCTGCGCATATCGCAGCTTTTTAATGAATGGAATTCGGGTTTCCGCGTATACGCCGAAAAAACCGTGCGGGCAGCATCACCGAAATGGAACTCTGAGGCCATCGCCGCTCGTCGTATCCGGTGGGTACTGGTACCTCTCAGCAGTGGCGAAAGACCTGCTGGGACGTTGTTTCAAAAGAACCGCATGCAAATTATCAGCGGCGGCCGCGGCGCCGCATGATACCCCCACCCGTTCAAGTTGCTGATTTACTTATGGCTGCGTGCTCTTGATGGGGTTTGTATTTACCATCATTGCAAAAGTACTTATATAGGGCGACGAGAGTCCAGTAACGATGCCGACGGCGATGGATATCCGTAGGCGTAGGCGGGCAGCAAGCATAACTCTTATTACATTATTCATTGGTGCTTTCCATGGTACTGCCATAAATAGATAGTAATACAGTACACATGCACATTGCATTTGTTCGCTTTTAGTTCATTTACATTGTCACAGGCATAACTAAGTACAGGCGTGCAGCACATCGGGAAGTAATAACGATTCATTTCAAGCGGCAACAGAAGTGGTAATTACGCGCATCATTTTAATCATTAATGCCATTCTAAGAATAACACATGAAGTGGCAGCACCGGTACGGTAAAGGTCTTGATGTTATATAAATTTATCATATATTATATGTACATTTCCTTATTATGAAATCAATATTTCAGTGAAGTATATATGGTACAGGCATACATACTAACAGCTGGAGTGTATATGAGCATATATTTTATAAACATTGTATATATTATATTTAATATAAAGAAGTAATAAATGGCATATTGTATATGTGATACTACATGCCACAAGAAATGCGCTGCCCCGCCGCCAGCCCTTAATTAATATATATATTTTTAATGCAGACGACGCCAAGCACTACTCAGCTCTCTAAATACGACCTCTATCCGCTGTAACAGTATTGACTACATATTGTTTTATTATGCGTTTGCTGATGATGATGACAGCTAGACGAGGCCTGTGTGTTTATTCGTGTGAATTACGGGGCGTAGAATAAATTAAAGTTCGCCCAGGTCATCGGCCGAAGCCGCCCCAGCACTTTTCCCGCCCCCGGGAACAGGCTGCCGACAGTGAAACCGTTGCAGCGTCTCTACGACGCGGCCGTTTTTGCAGCGATCCAGTCTCGGAATCAAAGCCCTGGGTAGGCGACGCTCCGTTGATGTCTATTAGCAAATTGCTGCAGCAATAAAATAGGCCAGTGATACAATTTCCAACACTGTTGGATCACCGTCTTAAACACTGCCGGCACTGGCCACGAAAGGTCCGCCGCACCCGTTTGGGCGTCGGCCCATTCGAGTAATGCGAGTTGGGGCAAGCCCCATCCCGCGGAGCAAACTAAGCATTAAGCATTTTTTTTTGGAGTGCGATACACGTGCAACGGAAAAGGCTATGCTGTGAGGGAGGGCCCCAGCACTCGACCCCCGTGCGCCAACTGCAGTCATAGGTCTGGCATAGCCATTATTATCCCGTTGCCTCATTCCAACCCCGAAGGGTAATGCATAAACCGCCGAAACCCGGGACTCGGGCCGGACGCTATTGCCCTAAAGTAGAAGCGGAGCCGGGAATCGATCCAGGACTCGAGTAGGAGTCCGCCCCCTCTACCGAGGACGGGGCGTACTACCCGTAATTGCTAACCTCGTACAGTTTTGACAGAAAATAAACCGGCGACGACTGCTGAGCTGTCAATTATATTATACACGAGTACAATTATGGCAATCCAGATATGCTGTCATCGATCATGCTATCTCACAGCAAGGCTCTGAGGCAGGCGCCGACGATGATGGGCTACATTCTTACTCCGACGCCGGTAAATATTGCGCTGGTCGTTAATCGGCGGCGGTTCGTCGAACGCAGCATGTTCACACAGCAGGAGGGCTGCGGAACATCGTCGGCATCTTCTGGGTGTACTTACACAGCAGGTCAGCCCTTTCTCCCATCACACGTCACCCTCTTCCCTCGGCTGCCGAGCAACCCTCGTGTCTCGTGCCTAGTGTCTCGATAGTGGACGAGGATCCCAGCAGCTCGCACCGACCCGTCATTCGTACATCCCGTTGCGTTTCGGCCTGCGAAATACATAAACGCTTCTGTCCGACGATATGTCGCTTACTCTGCTTCACTCCTCCACAGCCTCACGTCCTCGTCTCACCGCCGGCCTCGGCCCATCTCCACCGAATCGCTCAGCAAGGCTGACAGTCCCCGTAACCGGCTGCTCTGCCATAGCTCTCACGGAGCTGGCAACCACCAGCGTGCCGTCGCCGCCCGCCCTTTCGTCCGTGCAATCCCTGCTGCACCAGCTGTTCAGAGGCCTGCCCGTCGCTGCGAGGACGCGTCGACGCCAAGCGGAGCTATGCCAACAAGAGGAAGCGTCAAGGCGATGGGGGCTTCCGCCACCGCCGACATCGAGCGAGAAGGACCCTTTGGGAAGCTGTCGCCTGCATGCGCGCTTACCCTCGCCGTACTTGCCACGGCGGGGCACACGTATATTGGCACGCTGGACATGCCGCAGTGGCTCGCGCTCGGCGTCGTTGCAGCCGCCGCGCTGGGGCAACTCAAAGCCGAGATAGGCGCTCCGGAGGTGTGGCTCACCCCCATCGCCTTTCACATCATTTCCACGCACTTCCGCGGCTACTCATATCAATATCTACCTCACGATCGAATGTCCTGAGGATCGCGAGGCTTTTTGGGATCTTCCCGCGATCCGTTGATACTCGAGTACCCGCAGGAGGATGCATAATGATGGCCGTACGGGTAGTGAAGTTCGTCGCCAATCGCGAGTACCGACTACTGTGGTTGTAGCGGCAGTCTCGAATCGGCCGTGACGACGGAAACGTCATCGCATTTTATGCCACCCTTCATATCCTGTATGGCGTCACGCGTGTGCCTCGTGCGGCCAGCCATCGTTTCGACCGCGGATACAGTGTCGTGCCGGTGCAGTCCGAGCCCTCAAAACTCCCGGCAGCATAGCCCACGAGGGCGCAACAGCCGCATGTGCAGGGTGCAATTCTCGCAGTGCGGTGACAGAAGTGTACCGTGACTCTGGCGCTGACGTGCATGCCGCCCTGTACTGTCCCCCCCACACAGGTGCCTCTGCTTGCGGGAGCGAGCCTGGCGCTGGTGACGCTCGGATATGGACCACTGGAGTGGGCTGCCGCGGTGGTGTTTGGGGTCTCGCTCTGCAGCCGACTGCCTCAGGTTGGTTACACGACTACGTTCACCCCCAATGCGTGTGCTGTAATTATACATCAGTGATACTGCAATACTATGATTGCCAAGGCGCTGTTGGCTGGCACCAGTCCATCAGATGCTGAAGCGAACTTGCCACTTTTGGTGCGCAGATCCCGGTGTATCTGGGCTGGCTCACCCTGGCGCTGGCGACTTGGCAAGGCTATACATACCACTGGTTTGTGGCCGCGTACGCGTGGCACTTCCTGCCAGGCGTGGTGGATGCCATCCGCTCCAGCAACATCCCGGTGCTACCCACGCTGTGCGTGCTGGTGTCGCTGACCACGCTGGTGTCCTCGATCAACACCCACATGATGGCATGGGCTGACCCCATGCTGTGGAGCAGCTACGTGGTGATTGGAGCTGTCATCGCCCACCTGGTGCAATGCGTTCTCAGCCTCGCCAAGTGAAGCGTCGCCGATGTACCTTGGGCCGCACCTGACAGCAAGAGGCTGCGCTTGCACGACGAGCCATGGCGCACATGTGCCCCTTTTCATTGATTGCAGGTATAGCAATCTACATACAGCACAGAAAGGTAGATTGTTGATAGTGAATTCTAGCAGCTTCACTGTAGCGAAATTTCATCGAAGATACTAAACCTACAACCACTAACAAGCACATAGAAATTGTAATCAGCAGCCATGTGTAAGCAAAACACCAACACACTATCCAGCGTGGGACTGTACCCTTTTCAAGAGGCGGAGAAAGCCTGAATGATCCTGCGGAATAGGCCACAATCCTTGCTGCCCACGATATTCGCAGTTGCGTACGTACGCGAGTGTGTGTACATGCGGGTGGGCAGTGGTGATGGCGCACAGAGTATTCAGCATATGCATAGTGTGTGGTTCCAGGCAAGAAACAAATGTGCAGGACGTCCCGAGCTAGGCAAGGAGGAAGAGCCTCAATAGCTCGCCTGGTCCTCTGTACTGAGGCTGGCCATGCAACCACAGTAGTATCTGCCTACTGTGGTTGCAGTAGAAGGATGGTGAAGGACAGTGTGATGGAGCGTCCCCTCCCCTTGTCGTGCTGGCCAAACAGAACACATTCTTACCTCAATCCGCAGTTGAATAGGGCCACGAGAGTATGTATTTTTGAAACCTGCAAACCCAAGGGGGATTGGCACGTGCGCAAAGGATGTTGGCCCAGAAGGTGGCCGCTCCCCTAGTCGCGCGAGCTGGTTACCGCTGAGAGGGGGGGTGGGGGGGGAGGAATGTTGCTAGTTCTTGCAAAAAGCGCACTTTGGTTCTGCTGCGTCGTTTACAATGAGGAGCAAGCTAAGCCAGCAGCCCTTTCAACCTAATCGCCCACGAGAAATATAGATAGCGCCTCCGGCCACAGAATCCACCATCTTGAGTTCCGAAGTTCAGTGGCCAAGCAGACCAAAGTGCCGCCGCAGACGAAAATTCATGTAAAATGGTAATAGACGCTGATGACCCAGCGCCCTTCATCGGACGTTCACCCATGACGACATGTGCGGTGCTTTCATATTGCTGCACCACCGCTGATATCATTGGCCATGCGTCGCCTGCTTGCTGTACAATATCGCTCATAACATCAATATAATCTATCACATCCAGCGGTGCCTGCTAAGCGATTGCGGGGCGATTCAGGGATCTAGGATGGGTGGCTGGGTCGTTATGATATAGCTCTGCGCTCATTCCCGCCCCCTCACGCTGCCACTGTTCGTCACAGGACATCAGGTGGGCAGCGCTGCGCGGGGCACGTGGCGGTACTGCTGGTTGAATGTTGATTACTTTCATCGGGGACATCTTTGTGGAACTATATATACCGGTAATATATCACCATGTATATAAGGCACGTTTGGTGGTGGCCTGTGGGCCAGGGCCACACCGGTTTCCTGCAGAGATGAAGGATGAGGCAACAGAAGCTCAAGACCAAGAATTACTAGAAAAAGATGTAGTTACAATGATTAGTAATTGGTAGTTGGATCCGTGAGGGGACCCAACTGCCAGCAGACCTGGGGCTGCCCCCAGGGCTGTCTAGAAACGCAGTGCGTTTGTGAGTAACCAGGGGGGCAGCCGGGGCTGTTCCTCACAACAGCCAGTATTTTCAGTATCTCCCGCCCACCCGCTCCGGGGAGTGCAGCGGCGTCTTCACACACACAGCTGTTACTCCGTGGCAGGACTTCTCCTACACACCCATGTAGCCGCCCCCCTGTGAGGTTACCGACACACTGCCTCATGATCTCTTCAGAAATGAATACATAGATGCGCAAGAGAGACGACTTCCGTGGAGCTGCTGCAGGTCATTATAGGACATCACCGCCTCCCAAAAGTGGGGGCATCATCGTCATACATATCATGTAGTAGTAGTAGTCCGACCATCAACACCATCAACTATGCGCGTACTCGCTTACTGTGAGGTGATCATGTGTATTAGGGTTACAACCCTAGATCTCGACCTCACTAAATGCCCTTCTACGTAATCTCATTTGCACTGCCAACTATAGATCACCAGACAGGCTTGATAGCGCCTGCGTGGCATCCCGCCGAGTGCTGGGTATATACCGCAATGCAGACCACCTTGTAAATAATTCTCACTATTCACCACCACCAACTCTGGAGCCGGCCATCTCGCCACATCTGGTGCTTCCAAGGCGTTTGATCACATCAAGCCCTAAGCCAACCAACAGCAGTCGCGCAGTGCACCTTGAATGTGTGATGTTGCATGCCGCAATCGAAAAAAACATTTGTTGTTGCGATGCGTCACCATGCGAATTCCGTTGTGGTGTAGTATTGCCATATTAGGTTTCGATGCGGTGGCAGCTTTAATGATGTGGATTGTGCTCACCCAGTGATCCCCCAGGAGGCACCTTGGGGCGGGTCCTGGTGCTTGCTGACTGCCACTTGTCTCAATATCGGTTACAACCCGGAGGCAAGATCCATTTGACTGTGACAAGGCCCCGTCATGCTAAACCACGTAACAACGCGTACCGCCGCGGGTACCCTGGGTACACGTACCCATCAGCAATAATCGTGAACTCAAGCGACAGGTCCATCCGTTCCGCCGTCAGTTAATTACTGCGACATATAGCGTGCTGTATATAATGCTACATAAGCGATGATTATTTAGCGAATTTTTCATCATTAAGTTCTTTGAAAGGGAAAATTGCAGAACTGGTGCAAATTTGGCCTTAACGTTTACGGGCCAGGGTCCAAACGTTTACACCCCCCTTTTTGACATACTCCCTGCCCTGTTTTGCCATGTGCCACTGCGCGGGATGTTTGCATCCTCACTTGTTCTGCAAAAGCCAGGTTTATATAAGGTTACTTACACCAGCATGCCCGGGTTCGATTCCTGGCCGATGTATTTCGGCAATATCGGCCCGGCGTGTCCTGGGTTTCCCCGGTTGATGCATTATAGCCCTTCGGGGTTCAAGCGAGGCAATGGTCTACGGGCTATGCCAGACCTACCGTACGACTGCAGTTGGCGCACGAGGTCAAGTGCTTGGCGGGCGGCTTATTCGGCCGATGTCCCGGGGCGAACTTTACTTTACTTTTACCAGCATGCTCTGCTACTATTCGCAAAGCAATGAAAATAAGTCGGATTTGCACCTCGTTTCGCAATTTTCCGTGCTAAAGTATTTGAAATATAACGACTGCATGTACTCTACTGGTACCGGTATCTGTCCTCGTCATCGCGTACATCGGTACCAGTAGTCGCCACCCGCCGCACGCGCATCGCACTGCGCTGCGATGGTTTAGCGACTATATGACACGAGGCCATACAGGATGCGCGAGACATCCCGAAGTCCCAACATTCGATACGCGTAACGCCGATGGCCTATTCATAGCGACACAGCGCGGCAGAGAAGGACCGAGGCCCGCTCATGCGGCAGGTATCGCAGCCCGTGGAGAAAGCGGCGCTGAAAGCATGGCATTGAGGCTGCCGGTCACCGGCTCGTCACCGGCCCCGCTGGCCAGCCCCGAGTCGAACCGTCGTGCCCGGTCGCCCAAATCGTCACGCCCCCCCCCCCCCCCCCCCCCCCCCCCCCGCCTTTGTCAACCTCGACAGCCGGGGGTCAATCCAGCTGCTGCCACTGCCGACGGAGTTGCGCATCAACGAAAGCCCCGCCGGAGCAAATCGGCCAGCCACAACCCCGTTTCCAACACAGGTTACACTGATATTGCCACATGCCGCGCGCACCGCACACCGTCACATTGACCCTAGCGCACGATGCGCACGCCCTTCCGTGACTTTCCCCGCAATGAGCGCAACGGCATAGGTTTTGCGTGGTTTCATCGCCTAGAAGCGCCCCAAGCGAATTCACACCCATACCAAACATGCAGAGACATTTGTGGCCTGCTGTACAGTGTAGGCGCCCATATAAGCATGGCGCAAGGGGATGTAGCTAGCATGGTCCAGAGTCTCCGATGAAAGCGCCGCGCTTGTTCACACCGTATAAGGTGATGGGCAGACGGCGCCCCCTTTTTCGATCCCCCTCCCTTGTCTCGTGTCCACGAGATCGAGACAAGTTGTACTCTCGGCGGCACCAACATAATAACGCGGCAAACATAGTTTGTGGCCAAGCTACGCATCTCCTGGGCACCGAGACACCTCACAGCGCATGTATCTATTGCCACACAATGCCGCATTCTATCGCCGGCCGCACGTCCATCGTAATGTACTACGCTTCTATCTTCCGGGATGATCGCTTCGTCGACCCGTTCCCCGCGGCATCGCTAGGCCGCCCTCGCTTGATTGGCCGCCCGGCGTCCGGCGCAGCGTTGCCCGCAGCGGCGCCGTCCTTGCTCGCCTTGGTGCACAGGAGCACCGTAAAGCGGCCGTCCCGAGCCGCCACCTCCACCTGGGGAGAGAGCCACACACCGACATGCTTGCTTAGAGCCAACGAACACACATTTATTGTCAGTGTTGTGACATGCGGTAAAGCCGCCTGCCATGGTCACAATGTGAGGGCTTTAATTTTAGGGCTTTAGGTTTCGTTATCAGGGTTTTATTAGGGCTTCCTTAGGGTTTGTGTGTAGGGTTTGGGTTTTTATTAGGGTTTCATAGATGTTTTAGGTTTTTTAATCAAACCCTAGGAACCCTAAAGTCCCTATGTCAGCACAATCGTCACCCGGCCGCAACAGCACCGCGGCCCCCGATATGCTGCTCGAATGGGGAGGAGCACGGGGGCGGCAGTGGTAGGGCTCACGGTGATGCGGTCGCCGCCCGCATGCGCGGCCGCGGACGCCTGCGCCATGGTGACGAGCGGAATGTACGACTGCGCGACCACCCACAGCCGCCCGCCCGCCCGCAGGCGCGCCCAGCCGCCGTCCAGCAGCGCGGCCACCACGCGGAAGTCGTCGCGCTGGCCGCGGTGCACCGGCGGGTTGCTCACGATCCAGTCGAAGCGCCGCGCCTTGCCCTGCCGTCCGACCGCATGCGCAGGGGTGGCGTCAGTCACGGCATGATGCTCCGACTTCCGTCACGGATCGACGTCGCTGGTAGGCATGGCGGCCTACAAGTCCCATTAGCGTTACCCCTTTGGCAACTGGTAGTCTCCGATGCTGTGTGCGATAGTATGTGTGACTGCCTGGCTGATTGGACACCGTCTTCTTTGGCCTCCAGGTGCTCTCGCGGGGGGGGGGGGGGGGGGGGGGGGGCACTGTCTACTGGCTGGGCGACAAGCTGGACAAATCGGTGGCCGGATTCTCTTCATTGTCGGTTCTTTTCGGCCATCTCCGGTACGTTTTGGAGTATTGTATGTGTCCATTTTGTCCATTTTTTTTCGATACGCGCGGAATTCTATAAATGATATGTTTATTCCGTGTCGCTACCAGCACACATAGCGACGAGGCATTCATTCGCATGGCTGCTCAGCGCGCTGTCGATCCCCGATGGATGCGCTTCCCGGGTAAGTATGCACATGGCGCGGAAAGCGAGGACCGCCTCGCCATAATGGACACAGGGGAGCGAATGCGTGTGCCGATATAAAACATCGAGGGCGGGCGGGTGTCGGCAACTGACATCGATGACCGGCTTACCGGATGGGATACCGAACATCGGATGGGGAGCAGTGCCGTGCGTCCAGCCTGCATGCCGTCCTTCCTCTGCGGCGACGCCCATAATGGCAACGGGATGCCGTGCGAATGCGGCCGACGGTGGTATTGGCAATACACTCCATACAGTCTACACTCACCGCGCCCTCAAGGGCTCCGGTGCGAGGACACCGATATGCATACATGGCCACCGTGTCATTTTTCGCATACAGCGTCAACTGGATGAAGACCCAACGCTGTGTCGTTGCGTAAGACTGCTAGTGCCGATCGCCATTTTTTTGTTATATTACAACAAATGTCCTAATATCACAGCAACAAAAAGTGCCCCTTATTCGTAAAACTGTACGAGTTGGACAAAATGTCCAACCGCCACTGACGCACCGAGAGGACATGGGCCAGCCAAGTGCCGTTATAGCGACTAATTTGTGGGGATGGCCGGGAACCACCGGGGGAGTACTCGCAGCCTCCTTCACGACTGTTTGAAACGTACCTTTTTCTAAGCCGGCGCGATCCTATTACGAATTTACTCCTACCGCGGTCATTTTAATACGAGTATTAACCGCTAAATGCAACCAAATCTGCTGCAATATTACAAACAACTAAATGTCGATAGGCGCTAGGCCCCGCTGGTAACGTGACACGGTGTAACCAAGAAAATACCACCGCTGAGGTACCGTGGCGCGACAACGGCATGGCACTACTGGCGGGCTTAGGGTGTTAGGGTTTGGGGTTGGCAGAGGCACGGACCTTGGCGTCCTTCGGGGCGTCGTCCGCCTGCAAGCCCCGCCAGCCGTCAGAGCACAGCAGTTGGGCGCCCTCGGGCAGGTTGGCGCGCGCCGCCTCCACGGCGACCGTGTCCGCGTCGAGGGCGTGCAGGCGCAGGGACGGCTGCCGCTGGAGGAGTGCCGCGCCGATGGCGCCGGAGCCGCAGCAAAAGTCCAGCACCCTGGCAGGGGCGGGGGTGGGGGGTGGGAGGGCACGCCGGCGTCACCCGCGAGCGGTGTGCGAGCGCACCCGACTGTGACGACTCTGGCCGATAGTTGCTTCCATAGACGACCGGAGAGAAACTGCTCTCAATTGGGTCGAAGTTTCAATCACACGCGGAGTTAGGGCAAGATCTTACTTAGAGAGCGCATCCATAATATATTCCAGCAACTATAATGGACTATTATTCTTGTTACTATAATCTATCGACTATCGACGATTATTGTTATCATCATTATTATTATCGACTTGATCGACTATTATCATCATTATTATCATTGTCGACTATTACTATTATCGACTATTGTTGTTGTTGTTGACTATCATTGGCGATATTATCATATATATCCCGACTGCGGCGACTCCGGCCAATAGTTGTTGCCATCTTAGTTGTGACCTACTTCCTTAGACGACCGGAGAGAAACTGCTCTCAATTGGGTCGAAGTTTCAATCACACGCGGAGTTAGGGCAAGATCTTACTTAGAGAGCGCATCCATAATATATCCTAGCAACTATAATGGACTATTATTCTTGTTTTTATAATCTATCGACTATCGACGATTATTGTTATTATCATTATTATTATCGACTATTATCATTATTATTATTATAATTATTGTCGACTATTACTATTATCGACTATTGTTGTTTTTGTTGACTATCGTTGACGATATTATCATATATATATCCCAACTGTGGCGACTCCGGCCAATAGTTGTTGCCATCTTAGTTGTAACCTACTTCCATAGACGCCCGGAGAGGAAGTGCCGACGTTCACTAACACGCGGATTAAGTCGACGTTTCAATCACACGCGGATTTATTGCAAGATCTTAGAGAGCGCATCCACAATATATCATCCCACTGTTATAGTCTATAAATATTGTCATTGTTATTATATCGACTATCGACCGTTATTATTATTGTTATTATCTATTATCGACTATTAGTTTTTTTTATCGACTACCATTATCGTTATTATCATTGTCGACTATTACTATTATCGACCATTATTGTTGTTGTTGACTATTATTGACGATATTATTATTTATATCCTGACTGTGGGGTCTCGGGCCGGTAGTTTTCACCATAGTTGTTACCTACTTCCATAGTCGACTGAAAAAAACGCTCTCAATCGGGTCGAAGGTATCAATCACGCACAGACGTATCTCGAGAGTATAGCGAGCGCATCTATTGCCCGATTACCAGCTGACAGGTGCCTCCTGCCAATAGTGTAAGAACCGGAATCTCTACCTGTCAGATGACGAACGGCGAGTCGGGTCAACCTGACATTTAATTGAACGCAATTACGGGTGCCGCCGCTGGAACCACGCGGGAATAAAGACACTGCGAATAAGAACCCGCCCTGTTCGTCAGAGGTCAAATGTAGACGAGACTACACCGGAACTATATAGCGGGTGCTCTTATAGGTTGCATGCACGCCCGAATTTGAGGCTTAAAGTAAGGGTTGCCTCGGGGTGCGCCGGCACCTGTCAATCGTAAGTCAGAATCATGTTTCAAGTTCAGAGCGCATCTACTATCATTGCTCGTCGATATCCACTCTATAGGTACATCCTGCCATGAGTTGAAGGGGCAATGGCGTTGGGTGTTAAAATCGTGAACACATCGATTCGACTTGATCTCTATTACTGGCGCCCTGTGATAACAGCACGGCGAATGAGAGCCCGCCCTACCTGCCAGAGGTCGAATGTAGACGAAACTACACAGGTGCCGACGCTCCTAAATGAGCACCGATTTTATAAGATAGCCTCAAATCGGGCTTGCATGCAACCTATAAGAGCATTCGCTATAGTTCCGCTATAGTATCGTCTACATTGCACCTCTGCCATGTAGAGCGGGGCATGATTCGCAGTGTTCCTGTTACCGCGTTGGCGCCCGTATTAGTATCGCAGAAGTATATAGCGAGTTGTTCTTAGGGGTTGCACGCAAGCCTAATTTCAATTGAAGTTGATTTTTTGAGTTTGTAGCTACTGCTCAGTGACTTCCATTCAGGCGCTGGTTGCTTTCGCGGAATACATGCGGGCAAATTGAAACTCATGTCAAGCAGCGGCTGACTGGTTTAGGGCGGTGAGAATCGTCAGGCGGTTGCGGGCGCCGCAGTGCCGCACCTGGCCTTCTTGGGCGGCGTGGGCATGTGGCGCAGCAGGAAGGCCGTCATGATGTCCAGCCCCCCGCCAGCAAAGAGGCCGGGAGCCACGTGCCACGGCAGCTCCGCACCCTCCGCGCCGCCCGTCTCGGCGGGGCCGAGCCTCAGTGTCGTCCGCTCTGTGTGGCTCTGCGGCGCGGCCTTCGCCTGCACGGAGGGAGGGGGCCGGCCCACAGAGCCGTAGGCCGATTAACGCCACGATGCCATCCGGCCTGCCAGGCACCGAGCTGCCGCCAGCGCCGCGGGTTGGCACCTTGGTGCGGCGCGCCACGACCAGGAAGCCGCCCTGGCCGCCTGCCTCGGCTGACGCCGGCCGCCGGCGGACCTGGAAGTACGGCTCCACCGACGCCTCCACGCCGCGCGCGCCCCGCCCCTGCGCAGCCAGCGGGCGGGTGGGTGATGGCGCTCACGCGGATGCGGCAGTGCCCCTGGTGACTTTGTCCTGGAAGTCGGGTCAGTAGGCATCATTTTCGACAGCGATCCCACCGGGTCGGCATTGCAAAAAGCCCCGTATGTACACAAAAACGCGGAGTCGGCCGAGCTGCGGTATTCAAATCCGTCTGTCTCTGCTGTGCACTCCCCGAGCATGCACAGGGCAAGCAAGGGGCGCCGCAAAGGGACGAGTGCAGTGGGGGGGGGGGGGGGGGGGGTCGGAGTCGAATCACAATGGCCGGAGCGGCGATCGGATGAGGCAACGCGGCATGGAATGGCAAGATATCCGGGACGATAATATCATCGTTGTCGACCTCGTGCTGCTGCTGAGCCGACTTACGTTGCGACTTGGTAAGCTGCGCCTCGGGTTTCTCGTACCAAGGTGCCAACGACCCCATGAAGACGATTGAACTCGTCCATTAGGTCGAGAGACAGATAGTCAAAGCAGCGTCCCACAGAGACAATCCATCGATGTCGTAACGAAACGGAATGGATACTGGAACCCCGGCATAGGCCTCGTTGGTCCAGATACCAGGGGGGCGTAACCGCACGATGTATATTCGGTCATTAATCAGACAGCTGAATGGATAGCTTGAGCTGCTGCAGAACACTAATATCATCGTTGTCGACCTTGGGCTGCTGCTGAGCCGACTTACGTTGCGACTCGCTAAGCTGCGCCTCGGGTTTCTCGTACCAAGGTGTCAACTGGACCGCATGAAGACGATCAAACTCGTCCGTTAGGTCGAGAGACAGATAGTCATTGGCAGCGTCCCATAGAGGCGATCCATCGATGTCGTAACGAAACGGAATGGATACTGGAACCCCGGCATAGGCCTCGTTGGTCCAGATACCAGGGGGCGAAACGGCACGATGTATATTCCTCAATTTAGCAGGCAGCCTAATGGATAGCTTGAGCTGCAAGATAAGTCACGGAACCAACCCGCCCACATGGCATGGGAGATTGGTGATGTCGGTGTCGGTGTCGGTGTCGGGGAGGGGCGACGGGGCGGTGTCGCACAGAGGTTTCCCGTCACGCAAACCCATCAGCCGCGCGTCTTCCAGCGTGAGTGTAGGCGTAGGCACATAGGCGGCCGCGCTCTTTCATACCTGCCGTGGGACGCCGGGCCGAAGACACGCTTGGCGCTAATAACCCGTGGGACCAACACTTGATGTGAATAACACTGGGTAGAATACAATGGACACAGCATCCAATAAAATGGAATGGAAAATATGTTGATTGTTGGGATTGTTTTGAAATACAACTGACAGCTACATCTTAGTCGTATCCAAATCCAGTTCGGAAAGCACTAAGTGTATTGTTATTGGAGGTTGTATTGCCCATTCATTAAGGGAAAGCCTACTGCATTGTTTGGAATTAGATAGCGATAAACGAATGCGCACCGGTGCATAAGGATGCGATGACTTCAATTATACTCGCAGCGATTACACGTGTTACCTAGCAGGATGAGTACTCCTGGTAGCAGGTAAGGATTACAAACTACGCCGTGTAATCCTTACCAAATGTAGACACAAAATCCTTACTATTGCGTCTAATCAGTCTATTACGGTGGAAATTCAGCAGTAATAAAAGAGTAATAAGAAGAGAATAGAATAGCATAATAGAGTTGCAATAGAAAAAACGCTAGAAGGGTGGCAACACAAGGCCAGGGCGCACCGCCGTTTTTGTCAACTACGCGCAGGCAAAGGCCGAAATAAAGGGTGATATTTACTGCTATCTATGACAGCTCCATATTACCCCCTACCCCTCCCCCCCCCCCCCCTCCTCCTCTCTCCCTCGGACGGCTTAGCAGCTCACGCAGTCGGGGCAAGTGCGGTGATGCCCCTAAGCCACCGGCATCTCCCTCTCTTTCTCTGCTACGCACGCAGCCTCGGCGCACTTGCCGCGCCTCGCACCTCCGAGCGGTGGCCCACAAACACGGCCTCCGCGCCCTCCGGCAGCAGCGCCGCCAGCTCCGCCACGGCGGCGGCAAACAGCCCACGGCTGGCCGGCACCCGGACCACCGCGCCGTCGAACGCCTGGGAGGACGCTGCTGGCCGGACCCGTCCCGGCGTCTTCCCGCACGCAAACCTGCGGAAGCGCATCGTGTGCGGCGATGTCAGGGCGGAAGGAGCTGCGGAGAGGCGCAGCGGGTAGCGGAGTGCAGTTGGCCGGAGAGAGAGAGAGAGAGAGAGAGAGGGAGGGAGAGGGAGGGAGGCTATGTTTAGGGTTTAAAGGTTTATAACCCTAGACCCGAGATAGAGAGGCTTATGTTTAGGAATTTAGGGTTTCAAAACCCTGATACCTGAGGGAGGTTTGAGTTTTGAGGGTTTTAGGGTTACAAACCCTGAAACCCGAGGAACAGATATTTGTGTAAAAGCTGCGATATACGGGAGGTTAATGATTAAGGTTTAGGGTTTTAAACCCTACATCCCGAGAAATGGGAAATAGTGTGTGTTTAGGACGTTAGGTTCCAAAACCCTAACACCCGAGGGAGGGAGAGAGAGGGAGAGAAACGAGGGCGTGGAGGGGGGGGGGGGGGAGTGGAGGGGGGGGAGGTGGGGGGGCAACGCACCTGCACCAATACTTGAGGGAAGCGCCAGGGCCGCACGCCGCCTGGGCTGCCTTGGCAAGCGCTGAGCCCTTGGGCTGTCCGACGACCAGCACCTGCGCGCATCCCTCCAGCACGCGCCCCACTGCCTCCGCCGCCGCCAGCGCCGCTGCGGCGGCGTCGTCCAGGCCGCCCGCCCGCCCGTTCACCTCCTCCACCCGGCGCGCCACGGCGGCGCCCAGCGCGCCTCGCAGCGCCTCCGCCGCCTGGCGCTTGGGGCGCAGCGCCGGGAGAGCGTACTCGAGGTGCCCCAGCGCCTGCCAGCTCATGTCCCCCACCACCTGCGATCCCGCCAGCGTGCCAGGCGCCCCCTGTCAGGCCCCGCTCACAAGGCGCAGTGGCCCCTCCCCGCAAGCGAACGGGGCAGTAACTGCGTCATTGGCAGCCAACGGCGTTCGCAGGGCGTGATGCTGGAGTCGGGGCTGCATGCGCGCCGCACCTCCGCCGCGCGCTCCGCCAGCGCCCGGCCGCCCTCCTTCCCGATGCCGCCCACCCGGGCCACCGCCCACAGCACGTCGCCCACGTCCTGCGCCCCCATGCGGCGCAGCACCGCCGGCGGGGCCAGCAGCGCGCGCAGGGCGTCCGCCGCGGGGGGCCGCCGCCCAGGCGAGCGATCGCCCAGCCGGCGTTGGCCACGCCCTGGCTGGACATGCGCGGCGCCAGCTTGGGGGCGGCGGCCTGCGACGGCGCAGGGCAGGCCGCTGTGTCAGCCGGGGAGGGATTGCCCGGATATTTAGGGTGTATATATATGTATACATATGTATATATCTATGTATATATATATATACATATAGTACATGTACAATATTTATATTCTATATATATTTATACATAAATATTTTTATTTATCGTTATATATTTATATATATATATATATATATATGTATATATGTATGTTGATATATTTATATTTATATACTTAATTAGATACATAGCCGGGATGTCGGGCGGTCGCCAACATCGTGTTCCAGCAATAACGGATCCTGGACGTGTTCGGCGACGAGATCACCGCCAAGTCCGCTCATTCCGTGTCCAGGGTGAAATCACAACGCTGGCCGCAGGGTGGTTGCCACTGGGCGACGTGGCAATGACACCGTCCCGCCACCAATGCATGTCCCCAGCTGCGCTACGCGCCCTGCTAGTAGTCACCCCCCCCCCCCCCCCCCCCTTTCCCTCCACACCAGAAGAAGCATGTATGTGATATACTGAGAACGCGCTGTCGTCTCTCGGAGGATCATCACGGAGGCCCAAATCGCCAATGGGCAAATGGGTCCCCGGCGCCGATGCGCCTATAAGAACTCGCAATATCAGCCCTCAGACTGGGGTTGTAGGTAGGTTATAGGCGTCATCCCTGCCGTAGTTGCGCCATTGTTTGATCGGTCTTGGGCGCTGGGGTGCGGAGAGGGGTGGAGAGGGGGGGGGGGGGGGGGGGCTTGAAGGAAGGGGGCCGTGGTGTCTGCCCCAGCATGCCGCAGGCGCCCGCCGCCGGCCCCACCTGCAGCCCCTCCAGCATCTCGCGCGGCGCATCGGGCGAGTCAAAGCGCGCGAGCGCCCACAGCACGTTGGGCAGCCCCTGGGGCCCGAGCTCCATCTCCGCGCCCGCCAGCCGCGCCGCCATGGTGCGCAGCGCGGCGGCGGGCGGCGGCAGCCCCAGCGTGGCCAGCCCCCACAGCGCCATGGACAGCTCCCGCCACTTGCAGCGCGGCACGAGCGCCGCGAACGCGGCGGTGAGCGCCTCGGGCTCCAGCTCCTGCAGCTGCCACCGCAGCTTGGCGACGGCCCAGACAAAGTTGCCGAAATCTGCCGCCCGCCGAGCGGCAAGGGGCGGCGATGCACAGCGCAGCGGCAGTGAGAAGGCGGCGCGGGTCGGTGATCCGCCGCTGCCTCCGCTGGCTGGCGGCGACCCTCACTGGAGTGGACGGCGCAACCGGGCAACATCATCGCGGCCGTAATTATGTGCTGAAAACATAGTGTTCTACGGGTGCCGACCCGACTACACAAACAACCCATTGGTTTGCTCTCAGAAATGGGGTGCTGGCGAGTGTTCTCAACTCTCGCAATGATATCGTGATGCATTCGTCTCAAGTCGTGCCAATAAGGACATAGTTGGGTTCTTAGGAGATAGTTGGGTTCTTATGGTCGGGTCGGCGCCTGCATGTGTGTTTACTTTATACCAAACTCCGTGTGATGGGATGCCGGGCGCCGACGCACCCGCCTGACCACCCTGATTATTTATAAGCATCCAACTGAGCTTGCACGCAACCTATACGACCATTCTCCATCATTCCGCTACAGTCTCGTGGCCTACATTGGACCTCTAGCAGGCAGGGCGGAGTTTTGCTTGCAGTGCCCTTACTATCACCGCGCCGGCACCTGCTGCTGGTACCCGCAGCGGTGCACAGTATATACCACACACAAGCCTGATGCACCTCGTGGTGAGGTGGAGAAACCTTGAGTTATTAGGTACCCTTATATCATGAAGGGGCACCAGCGGGTTGACAAGTGCGTTTAGGGCTTTTAGGGTTTGCGGACACCCCAGGACGGGTCTTATTCCCCCTTTGCCCCCCCCCCCGCCAAAATCAGCTCCATGCCCCTCCACCCCTGCAGATCACCTACCCCGTGGCCGCGCAGCGCTTGCTTTGCACCGGCAGCGGGCATGCGTGAGTCGCCTTTGGTGCAGGGAGCAGCGCTGCTGTGGCCCGGAAGCAATGGCCAATGGCCGGGCGACGGCTGGCGGCGCACCTTGGGAGTTGAACTCGGGCAGCAGGGCCTTGGCGCGCCGCTCCAGCGCATGCAGAGCCCGGTCTGTTTGTGCGCACCAGCGACGCGCAGGCCGGCGGCGAGCGCAGGTGTCAGCGAACCCCTCACGCGTGTCCGTAGCGCCGCACCGCCCAACATCGATCTAACAAGCAGCGCCCAGGCCACAGTCCCGTCGGCCGAGGGCCATCACGGCCGCGCAGCCCCGGCTCAGCCACCGCACGCGCTCGCTGGTGTGGGCAGCAGCGCACCGTTGGTGGGCGCGCCGCCCGGGTGGCCGCCCGCCTGCACCGTTGCCAGAGCCCACCAGGCGTTGGAGCAGCCCTGGCAGTCCAGCGCAGGCGCGGCCGCCGCCGCCGCGCTCTGCAGCGCGCCCAGCAGCGCCCCAAAGCCGCTGCCGCTGCCGCCATCCCCGCCGCCATCCCCGCCGCCGCGCAGGTGGCCGCTCAGGCGGGCGGCCGCCCACAGCGCCTTGGACACCTGCAGCCCGCCCAGCGCCCCGTCGGTGCCGTCCGCCGTCAGGCACCGCAACAGCTCCCGCCAGGCGTCCCCGCGTGCCCACCCTGCGTCCCCTGGCTGCGACTCCGCCAGCTTGGCCACCTGCACGAGAGCGCATCAGCGGCGCTAAGCCTCTTGTCCCGCGCCGGCCTTCCCCGCCTCCACATCCAGCCGCGCCATACCGGCTCAGGGCAGGGACTACTCACCCGGAAGAGCGCGTGCGCGCGCACATCCGCGCTGACGTCCGCCACGCCGGGCGCCGCCGCAGCCTGCAGCGCACCCGGGATGCTGTGTGCGCGCGAGATGGCGGCGCGCAGCTCCGCGTCACGCGCACCGCCGCCGCCGCCCCGCTGCCCGGCCCCGCCTCCTGCCTGTCTGGCCGTCGGCGCCGCCTCCTCCGGTTTGGGTTTCTTGACCTTCTTCTTCGCGGGCGCCGCTGCCGCAGCCGCTGCTGCCGCTACCGCGTCCGCCTCCACCTCACCGAGATCGCAGCCCAGCGCCGCGAGTTCTGCGCGCAGGTCCGCCTCGCTCGCCAGCTTTCCCGCCTGAGCCGCGTCCGGCGTCAGCCCCTCGGCCTCGCAGCGATGCTTCAGCTGCAGCACCTGTGGGATGCGTGCGCGTCCAGGGAGCGGCCGTCAGCGCCAACGCTTGCCACCTGAACCCTCAGGCTACAAACGCTCCTGACGTCGTAGCGCCACATCCGGTCGTTCAGGCATTGGATGCCGCACAGCTGCTGGAGCTTGGACCCCTGGCAAAGCCTAACCGCAGCGGTGCTGGTTCTAGGAGCTGGAGTTCCAGCCCGTCAGCGGCAGCGCTGTGACCTGATCCTCTACCCAGGGGGTGGCTGCAAAGCTACATATTTTAAATTGCCTCATGTTGGTGCCCCTCCATCACCGGCAAGCTACCGTCAGCTCCCCCCTTCCCCTCTCTTGCCCTGGTATGTTTCGCAGGATGCACGGTGGCAGGGACAACAAGACGAGATGAGAGCCGTGTGGGGTTTGGGGGTCGGGGGCGGGGGGTTCTGGATCGAGGGAAGCATCGCGGAGCGATGCAGGCAGATGCTGCCGGCAGGCAGTGCGTGTGTCGATAAAAGCAAGCAAGCGACAACGATACATGCACTGCGGCGCGAGGCGGGGGCTGCCGGGCTGGCTTGATGGCTTCGCTGCGCGGTAGGTGGCAGTGCCGGTGCGGCAGGGCGTTGTCGGCAGTGCACATGGTTGGCAGAGGATGTCGTATCAGGAGGGCTCAGCCGCTTCAACGGCGCGTACCTGCCGCAGCTTCTTCCGCAGCGCTCGCTGCCACTTGTCGCCCCCGTCATCGCCGTCGGCAGCCATGTCGACGCCGTCGCTGCGGCCGCGGTTCTTCGTTCAGGACTTCGTCGTTCTTCGACGAGGCGTGTCAGATCGGGTCAGGAGGGAAAGTGGGAGATATGGGCGGATGGGTTGGGATGCAGCAGTGTTCGCTTTCTTGCGGGGCGCACGTGCGGGCTGTACTCGAACTCTGCGGCAGCAGTGAGTGAAGTTCGTGAGTCGTGAGTGAGTGAAGTCGATGGCGGCTGAAGTGAGGGACTGCCGGTATCTCTCCCCTGTGTCGACTGCGCCGCCACCCCCACAATAATAAATACATAACGAATCAGGATTTATGCACCCGCCGTGGTTGGGCGGTCGTGCCGTACAGGGCAAAAATTAAAAAAAAAATACAGGCTACTACACCTTTCCACATAAGTATGGGGTTTGCAAATTTGATCCACGTGCCCATGCGCGGCTGCACTGAGGCCGTGCGCGCGTGCATGCAGGTTACTCAGGGTTGTACGGCTGGGGGGAAATGTCGCGATAGCGCGATACACCCCGTATTGCCACGCGGGGGGCGTTGCCGTCAATGCTTTCATTCATGCAAAGGCAGGGCTTATGGCGCTGGCGCTTCAAATCCACAAATTGTGCCACTCGTGTGGCACCACAGCCCCCGTACTCATACCACACCACCCTTGGTATGATCACTATCCACCATACACGTAGGGCATTGAAATTAGGTCATTCACGACCTGGACCAAGCCCTACGTGTAGATGACGATGGTTTATGGCCAAAATCATGGACAAAAATGCGGCTGTGATCGTTGCACGCGCAGGCGGGAGAGGATTGATTCTCGCGGCCTCCTTGCCGTAGGCCAAAGATTTTCTATAGCAGTGCATGGCCGCATGCTCACAGCGCGCCATGATGAGCCCAGTGGGGCGGCAATGGCGTGCACCTTAATGCGTCGCTGCTGGTGGAAATACTGTTGTGAAAGGGGGGATCCGGCATGGCGGCCGTGGGCATCGCTCAGGGGGGGCATGTGCTAAGTATGAGTAGTCCGTGCACAAGGACATACAACACACTGTCCCGCCACCGTGTATTAGGTTTTGATGATATCCCCTTGGCGTAAAGTTTCACGCCAACATGTTGACCACACGCTGAGAGGGACGTCAGATTTCGACATATTATTTCAAACAATTCGAAAAGTGCCTAAATGGCCTCGGACGACCGTGCTGCTTGTGTGGAATTTGTAGCCCTGTTCGAGTAGTTTTTATTGGTAGTATTTACATGAAAATTTTCTGACGTTTCCTCGCATGTAAATATGTATGCATTACTCTTAGTAATATATACCCGCATCGTAGTGCTGCTCGCTTAAGAGGGCGGCATGCTACGGGCTACGGCCGACCCTTTGCAGGTTCATACAGCCGGGCCAGGCGTAAGATATCTGGCCTGCATACTTGGAACACTGCCGCCAGGAACAAAAGTGCCAGCACATTTCAAATTCCGTACTGTGTCCCCTTTTCAATTGGCTGCCATAGTTGTTATTTCTCTTCGGACGTCTTTCGCCGTTTTTATCTTCAGATGCTATTTTAACACTGTCCCCGTGCTCGACCAATATCCCACGCGAGAGTCTACGGTATGAGGTCCTTACGTCTTTACTGCAGCAGTGGCGAGGCTGATGAGATGCTTCAATTACTAGTCGATGTCGCATATTGGAACGGCACTGCTGCTATGCTGCGGCACTTGTGCGTAGCGAGTGTCACATGCTAACTACGACGGTCAGCCACCGACCGGAAAGTCAACTACCATGTGGCAATCAGACGGCATGCTGCCGTTGCGCTTGAGGCTGTCTTTGAGAATAGTGGCACGGCTCAACAGAGCAGGAGACCGTGTAGTGTATTAAAGAGGAATCCCAGTCTTAAATGCGCCGAGAGTACACACGGGGCGCCACGTCTCCCCAATTCAGGGAGTGGCTACGGTGCCCTCCTAGGACTTTCTATGCATATATTTGAATCGTCCATGAAATGTCAGAACGACCCTTAATGCGCTCGCAGCTAATTTCACAATATAAATAAAGCGGCGTCAGGCCGAGTCTGCCGAGCCCTCCCCGGGCTGGGCGGCGATCGTTCTTCCCGACAGCCGCGCCCAGAGCCGCTCCAGCACGGACAGCAGCCCCGCGGAGGCCAGCACCAGCCCACCGATTTCCAGAAACAGCTCGTAAGCACCTGCGCCCGGCCAGATCAGCCTCGTCAGCAGGCGGCAGCGTGAGTGTACTGAAAACCAGCCTGCAGGCCGGACTATCCACTTCGTCAGCCACTCACCTCCAAAAGTTCCCCACAAACTGAACCAAGAGCTGTCCCGTGACACCGTGATGACATTATAGTACGGCTGCGGCTCGATGCGGGACTGTGTGGGGCAGCCCGGCGGGAAGGGGGGGGGGGTGGCTCAGTCACACATGCATGTGCAAAGCTGCGTCACACATGCGCCAACAGCTGCACAGTGCATGCTGCCCACCTGCACCATGCCGTCTCCCTGGGCAGCCAGCGCCCGTGCAGCGCATGGCATGTTGGGATCCACTTGGCTTGCTCTCCCGTCCACCTGCGCAGCCCGGCCACGAGGGTCCCCAGAAACTCATACCATATTGCTGCCCGACCATGTCTGCTTTCACGGATGTCCAGCACGCAGGGCACCTCGACCATACCGACGCGGCGGAGCAATCGGGGCAAGCGCACCTCGGTGACAAACCACTCGTTCCGCAGCTTGCTAGCGTCCGTGCGGGTGGTGTTGACAGTGCGCACATAGTTGGCCAGGCTCAACCCAGGCCCGGTCGGCACGTACATCGGCATGACTCCGTGCATGCACATAGGGCCCGATGAGCACTGAGTCTCTGACAGTGTGAGGTAGCCATATCCAGGTGGCGTCTCTGCGGAAGTGTTATTTGGCAGGTACATCGCAACAAATCCGTCCCTGGCAGGCACACGGTGGCCTTCTTAGCCAGGCGCTCAAGGTACTCAAAGTACCTACACACCACATGTTTGATGTTATTTTTGGTGCCGCCATGCCCTCTCACCTTGGCCACTGTGTGTATGTCATGTTGAAGACAAACGTCTCCTTGTATGCGAGCAGCCGGCACTCGGCCTGCTCCGCGCCCAACTCCGCACGTGTCCACGAGGCGTTTACGTCGTTGCTGACAAAGCAGCCGCTCGTGGTTACGCAGGTGACCGCCATGGGGAAGGGCCCGGCGTCCTGGAACCACTCGATGTTATTGGTGACTACCAACGGTCGCGTGATCAAGAGGTAGACGAGGTAGACGCAGTACGCAGCGGTGGCGAGAATGACCACCAGTGAGACCAAGCCTCCGACCTTGGACGGCGGCTCCACTTCCTGGAACCAAGCCGGGCGCCGGGAGGTTTGCAGGGTCAGTAGCGGGAGGGTATGACGGTGTATGACGGTGTCGCCGAGTATGACGGTGTCGCCGTGTGCGAGCACAGTGGGCTCACCTGGGCATACGCGTCGAGCTTCGTCAGGCTCTCCGGCACAAAAGACCGAGATACCGCCTGCGCCGTCTGCACATTACGCGCTGCTTTGCGGAAGCGGGTGCTGGGGCCGGCGTTCGGACTAGGCTTGGAGGGATCGCTGCCCTCATCCGGCTGTGACTGGTTTCTCGGAGCAAATATCAAGCCCGCTTTCTGTTCCTCGTCGGAGGGCGACGACCGCTGCAGCATGGCGGCTGCTACTTGTACGATTACGTGTTTGCCCGCACGACGAGCACGCGCGGCTGCTGGCACAGCGGAACCCTTCCCGGAATTTGTGGCATGCAGATATGAAGCGGTCAGGGGGCGTGGCTTCCTTGCCGTTTTGTGTCAAGCGGTTCACCGGCTGCCCCGAGAGCTGCGGGGATATCACCGCGGTTCTGGTCCTCGATCGGTTGGTTGCGGCGGCATGCGCCGGGCTGGCAATTGCTATGCGGGTTGTGAATCCAATATCAATTACTTAATGATGGCGCAAATAATAAGGATTAGTAGTATGTGAACAGTTAACACTGCCATATAGTACGTACTCGGTGCTGATTATTTGAGTACGTACTCGGTGCTGATTATGTGAGGAGATCATAGTAGGGCCTGCTAAAACCCTGAGCTCGATCGCGCTGTATACCCTACTACATTTTTAATCTGATTATTGCCACTGCTGACTAGACATGCTCCATGGCGCCGGCGCGGCATCCCGCTGAGTGCTAGGTAAAGTACACCGCAGCGCAGCCAGCCCTCCTTGCAAATAATGTTTAATCATGATGTTGATTACATGAGCTAGCAGCAGAAGGCGATATCGGAAATCACCAAAATAAAAGGCAATCAGAAAGGTCCTCTACAGCGACTGCGGGGAAGCAGTAACATGAGAAGAATCATTAGTCGCTATGCCATTACACGACGCTGTCTGTTTATCTCTGCTTCAGCGGCCGAAAACGTCGGAAGGGGTCGGGGGTAAAGATTGGGGATCTCGGAGTGACAATTTTCGTCTTGGTTTGCGTAGTGAAGTGCCGGACCACGCTTTTTACGCTGGTTGCCGGCTCATTTAAAAGGGTTGAGGAACAGAGGAGGAGGGGGCTCAAAACTGGGGAGGGGCACCTATAGACAAAAAATCGAATTGCGACGGCCTTGAATGGAAACTCCTGGGGCGCTAGCGCGATCATTCATAGGGAAACAAAGCCGCAGTCACTTTCCCTGCTCCACAGTGTACATCATCGCTTCACGCAGTGCGTGGCGCAGCATCGGCACGAGGCTGGAAAAAGTCGGGCGGTCCCTGGGCTGCTTCTGGAGGCAGGCGGAGAGCAGCACCTGCGGGATGGCCCGCACAAACAGTGCACGAGCGAACGTTAACATGCGCCAGCAGCCGTGCAGCAGCGCAGGCAGGGCATCCGGCAGGTGGTTTTCATGCACCCAATACCAGGTCACTGCGCGGCGCACCCGGTAGTCCAGCGGGGTGCCCTCCGGCAGGATGAAGCTGTGGCCCTGCAGCGACCGGCTGATCATGACGATCTCTGGCAGCGTTCTGCCTATCAGGGCGCGCTTGCCAGTGGCCATCTCCCACATGGTGACTCCAAACGCCCACACATCTGCCAAGCAACGCCACATGGAATGAGTCAACCGGCAGGCTGCATGCCCACCAGAGGCCACGAGGGAGAGGGAAGAATGCAGAGGCGCCACTATCCGCCTGTGTGCTCTGTGGCTCTCACCAACTTCTGAGCCGAGCGTGGGCTGATCTGCCAGCTGCTCCGGGGCCATGTGCGACGTGGTTCCAAAGCATTTCGCGATGGGCTGGGGTCCGTGGCAGACCCTGGACATGCCAAAGTCGCACACCTTGGCGGTAAAGCCGCGGCTGTCCCTGGAGCAGCACTGCAGCATCACATTTCTGCCTGCGGCACGCGGCGAGAAGGCCGACCTCAGCCGGGCAGGGCAGCAGCCGTGGGCAGGTGGGCTCATACATGCCACAGCTGCATTGTCATCATCAGCAGCACCATGAAAGCGGACTCGGCCATGTCCGCCAGGCTGCGGGGGCCGGGGTCGATGCCGCACCGTTCAGATCGCAGTGCACGATGCCTTTGGAGTGCAGGTACTCCATGCCCATGGCGATCTCCAGGAGGGTCATCAGCATGTGCACCCAGTCTGCTCACAGGGCAGCCACAGCCCCACCCAGAGCACTCGGTCAGCCGCTTCCAAGGCACACCCTCTGGGCCACAGCCGGACAAGGGGGCGCGAGGCACGCGCCGGGCAACCGAGGGCAATCAGGGTCATGGCCTCACGTGGTGGGGCGGTCACGTCGCGCCGGGTCCGCAGCCAAGCCCGCTCAACTGCAGCCACATATAGACATGTTGTCACGTTGTAGCAGACTAGGCCAGGCATTCAGCATTAGGCATGGGCAGGTGTGTTTTCTTGGTTTGTACGAATACATGCAGGCAGGGGCAGCTCCCCACCAGCGTCGTTCAGGGTCCCGCAATCGCAGAACTCTTGCACCACAAACATGACTGAGGTTGGCACCCCCGTGGTGACGCCCCTCCTGATGAGCCTCTGGTGCTGAGTCGCTTGCTTGGAGAACAGCACCGTCTGCTCCACCCGGCGGCAAGGTGCGCGTGCAGACACAGCGCACGGGTCACAGCATGTGAGCACACACTAGCGGGTATTACGATTTAGACATCTAGCAGTCGCCGCCTGTCAGGAGGCTGCGATGGGGGTCTGGATCATTCAGCAGCACGCGGTAAACGTGGTGGATGTAGGTGGGTGGCTGGACGCCCCATCAGATTCCCCCCATGTGTGCCGAAAACAACGCGCCATGGCGCTCGGCCCGACACGAGTGTGGGCTTGCCTTCACAAGGTGGGGGTTGTCGAACTTGAGGCCCAGCTGGGCCTCTGCTTCAGCCATGGATACTGAGGCTTCTGTCATGGCCTCAATCACCTTGACTGCCACTGTCACGCCCCGCCACCTGCCGCGGTACACTGCCGAGCGCGTCCCGCAGATGCGGTTCAGGGCAGTAGTCAGAAGGAGGTCAACGACCGAAAGGGGCGGGGCTGACTTCAACCTTTGATGATGGCCTGGGATCGTGCCAATTACTGAATGAAGCCACAGTAGCAGGCTCTGATAGCATATCAACATTATCAGCCGGTGTATCAACATTTTGTGAGTTCTTGTTTAAATCCTGAGTGTCCGTGGACACTTCCTCTTCATCATCAGGTGAGCAGGATTCGTCCGTAATATCATCCGGGAAACTACATTCATTGTCCACAAGTAATTCTCTGATGGGCTACGGCGCAGGGCGAACATTTTCGTGGACAGTGGGAATAACAGGTGAAATACGGGAAAACAACGGCGTTTTAGCCGGGTACTCCTGGATAAATTTCCAAATGCTTTGTCACAGCATCAAACTTATGCCAAGCCGGAAAGTATAAAAATACGTGCACTGGTTGTGGGGCAGCGGGCGCCTGACCTTTGCCAAAGCATCCCGAGCCGATCATGGTGCCGATCTTCAGGTGGCGGCGCAGGTCCTCCGGGATGGCAAAGTCGCCATAAGACTGCTCCGAGCCGTCCGCACGCCATATGCCCTCGTTGTCGGCGGAGCCGTGAGCATCCCAGGTGGCGACGGGCCAAGGTGTGTCGCTGGAGCTGCTGGCAGACAGGCGAGGCTTCGGAGTGCGCCCGCCGGTTGCCTGGGTCGAAGGGGCCGCAAGAGGGGCGATGCCGTCCAGGCTGCTGACGGAGTCCCGCATCTCGGGCACCACAGGCTGCAGCACCACAAAGTAGAAGCAGCGCTCGACGTCCCGGCACAGCTCCGGGTCCGTGTCGCTCACGCGAACGGCCTCCACGTCGACGCCCAGGATGTCGTCGCGGTCCCTCTCGCTGGGGACCCAGCTGGGGACGCCGACGGGCTTGCCGGGAGACAGCTGGTCGGTGCACGCCGGGCGCAGCGACAGCCGCAGCGTTGCCCCGGTCCGCTTGCACCTGCACAGAGTGGTCACCGTCCCGCCCTGGGAGATGCCTTTCGCCACCTCGTCGTCGGCCTGGCACAGCGGCGGCCGCGTGTTGCGCAGCGGCGAAGCTCAGCCAGCAGGCCAGATGGAGGAAGGTGTGGTGTTAACGCTCCGGTGAGCGTTGTACGTCAGGGTATATCCGCCCGGAAATACTGCAACCCAAGCCCCCTATTTCAGGGGCGGGGGTGTGACGGTTTGACAAGATCATACGGGTGCACCGTAGAGTTGAATACGGTCCGCGGGGCCCCAAAATAACGAATTGTTTTGCAGCTTTGCGGCGGAATGTGCGCTATGTATTCGTGTTGTAGTCAATTTTTCTTCGTTTTGGTACTTTCGATAGCTTTTCCCTCTTCGCAGGGTAAGGGGGATTCCACGTTATTTACCCGCGGACTTGTTTGTATACGGTAAACAAACACACACGAACAAATTAAGAGTACACACAAAGGATGACGTGTGGTTACTGTGGTATCGTAAACACGTCATACCCACAGTCGCAGTGCCGCTTGACGCTGAGGCGGCGGGAATCCCATCAGGCAGCATTCACATTGCTCTATGGTGTCGGGCCGGGGGGTGGGGGGCGCGAGGCCCCCACCATGGTGGCAAAGGCAAAGGTGTCCCACAGGCCGCTCTCCAGCAGCAGCTCCTCGTCGGCCCCCATGCCCCCCGCGCTGCCGATCCCGCTGATGTTGTAGAACATCTCATTGGCGTACAGGAAGCTCCACGCCTTGAGCCGCGTGTCAATCATGGCCACGCCGTCTGTCGGCCCGGCAGCAGCAAGTCAGGAGTCGCTGTGGGGCTTGACGCAGCAGAGTGCCTCGACGTGTGTGCTAACGACTTCTGGTTTCGGTACTGGCGTCAGCAACATCGGCAACTCCCAAGTGCCACTTTGACTTCCTCTCCGGGACTGTACGAACGAAAACGCAATCGGTCTGCGGATAAATGGCGTTTTAGAACCCCCGCGCAAAGAGGGGAAAACTATCAAAACGGAAATAAGTCAGAATAAGGCACGAATACATCACGAATATCCCGACGCGAAAGTGCAAAGCAATTCATTATTTTTGGGCCCCGCGGGTCGTATTTAATTCCCCAGTATGTTCACCACATGTATATAACCTCAACCTACATAATCGTGTAGGTTATCCAATCGATTTCAAAAGGATCGGCAGTTATTGCGCTCACATGAATGCACTTGTACGCAGATAGGGGGGCACAGGGGTCGCCAGTCCGCGGGCTAGCGCCAAGTGAAACGCAGGCCTCACTCAGTCGATTGTGACACTGGATGCAGTGCGCCAGCGATTGCGCACGCGGCAGCAGGATGTCCGGAGAGTCAGGTGGTACTGTGGTAGGCCAAGCGGGCAGATGAGGCGGGGCAAAAGGGGGGGGGGGACTCACGCGTGGCGGTGCTCAGGGAGGCGCGCAGCCGGTGGCGATTCCTGGCGTCTGACACCGCCTGAGAAGTCCACTCCGCCATCAGGTCCTGCACCACACGCTCACGTCAGCCGGCGCGGGGACAGGCGGGGGGGGGGGGACCATTGCGGCGAGTGGCCCCCGCTCCCTCACCCAGTCCTTCTCCAGCTCCTGGCACGTCAGCTCCGCAAAGTTTACCAGCATGTGGTAGAGCTCGGCGGTGAACGTCCGCGGCACGAAGTCGATCACGCAGAGCGTCCCGTACCGCCGACCACCTGCGAGCCATCCCGCGCCAACGGTGGAGCAGGGATGAGGTGCAGCCGGGGTCGCCCTGGTGCGTGCAGGTTCTGAGACTGTGGGAGCTCCGATGGCATGCGAGCGCACCTGTGCCCACAAGCGGGGCTCCAGCGTAGAACTTGAGGTACGGCTCCCCCACCACATAGGGGCTGCGGGTGAAGCGCCCGTCCGCATGGGCGTTCTCCGTGATGAGGACTGCGGCGCGCACAGCAGCCGTCAGCAGCAGCACATGCCGCCGGTGCGCCGGAGGTTTGGCGGGACGCAGTGGGACTCACCCTCAGGCTCGGTTGGTATCATAACGTAGTTGCACCTGCGGTGCAGGGCGGGTAGGCGCGCTCAGGCTTCCACCTGCCCTGTTGTCATGCAGGCAGGTGGTGATGCCATCAGGTGTGGGGGCCGAGAGAAGGTTGGGGGGGGGGGGGGGGGGGGGGGGGGGAGGTCACCAGGCATAGCAGCGGTCCTGGAACGCCCCCGTGGCCTCGGACATGATCTGAGGGGTCGGTAAGATTACGCAACAATAGTTACGCAGGATGAGGCCACCATTGAATGAAGGGCAGGATATATTGTTGTGATGTACGTTGTGAGTAGAGGCGGAGGGGGGGGGGCACCGTGGACCGGAACCACACGCGGTCGTTGCACAGGAGGCAGATGTGGCAGATAGGAACCTTGAAGGCCCGAGCCATCAACCTGAAGTAGCGCCCACCACCTCTCAGGTATCAAAGTCGATCCAGAAACAGCAAGGTAGCAGGGTGAAGCGGCGGGTTGCGGAAGGCTCAGGGAGGCGCTCCCGTCGTACTTGGTGATGTGGTCGTAGCGCGACTCCTCGGCGATGAAGCTTTCGTAATTCACGTGATCCTTCAGCACCTCGGATCCGCTGGCAAAGCAGCCCTGCCCCGGGCCGAGGTACTCCTTCGCGGGATAGGTCTCCGGCAGAGGGCCCTCGCTGGTGTCAGAGCCGGTGCCGACTGCCTCCACCAGCGGCTTATATTGCATGAGGACTTCCGAGACGGAGGACGAGCTGGGGCCGCTGCCGCTGCCGGCGGTTGAGCCTCCGCCACTGATGCTGCTGGCGATGAGAACGTCGACCAGCGAGGGGTAACGCCTCAGGAGACTCTGGCCGTCTTCCACATCGTCGCTGGTACCCATACTAGCATTTTCGGCGGGGGAGACGAAATATGGGCGCCCTCGGAAGGAGCTCGGCACAGCTGCCCCAGGGCTCGTCATCGCGCCCCTGTCAGGGGATCAACAACTAAAGCCAGCAGCTCCACGGGATGAAGCCAAAGCCCCTGCAGCCTCTAGACGCGCAGTCTCCTAGTGCATGCAGGGAGAGGGGTGCGAGCAGACAGCATCCATCCGCGGTGCGAGTCCTCGAGCACATCAGGCGACGAGACCGTAAATTCGCTGCTTGGTTCTTACCTGCTGTTTTCCTATTGTCGCCAATCTTTGTCATTATTTACTCTGCTTGATTCTCGTACGACTCGTACTTAGACTCATTACGGTCGTAGCTATCCTGGCATATGCTCGTGATATGGTCGCTGCGGGCCGTATTGGTGTATCAGTGAGGTGTACTATTGAATTGGATGGTATTATTCAATTGAACACGTCATCGTATTTTACAATTTAATTGAATTATACGAGTGAGGTACACAGTAATATATGTTACACGAGCTAGGTGCAGAAGGCGATCAGAACACGATACTATGACGACTATATTTGTATGAGCTTGCTGCAGAAGGCGATATCAGGAACTCACCAGAAAAAGGACAATAGGAAAGATCCTCGGACCACATACTATATCGAGAGAGCATGTTCAGTATTATATAAATTTTCGACCCTATATATAGGTACATCACTCGTAAATGTACCCGTAATCGCACGATATGCTGGCATCGCACGGTCCCGTAAAGTAGTGTCGTACGTACGAGCATACAGACGGTGGTGAAGCTACCAGGTACCCTGTTGTTGCGACTACGTATGTCTATCGTCTGTCAGTAATCAATAAGATAGTTAAGGTTTGCTGCATCGGGTTTGATATCATTTCGCCCACCTTATCCTCCATGTATTACACCGGGTAAAATACATGTACCCCGCCTTCTACTAATCCTTCCTGATTTGGCGCGTACTTCCATGGATGCATCAAATCGATGCTGAACCAGGCGCGTAACATCTCGACACAGGACGGGTGAATCACTGACGGCTGATTGACTGTACCCCCTCTCTCCAGCTACCCGCCCTTCCGGCCAACCCCAGCAGGAACGACTAAAAAGGCCCAGCACCATTGCCGAGCGGCCCTAGATGACCGCACCTGGCCCGGCCAGATGCCCGCACCTGCCAGCCTGGTAGTTTCTCAGGTGGTGCTGTAAGGATTGGAGGCGCGTGTAAATATTTCCGACCGTCATGTAACATATTTACAGTATCAAACAGTAACCAGAAATTCGCAGGTCTATTTAATACCAACAGTGCGGCTGATGATGGCGCGTGGAAGTATAAACGCGTCTTGCCGCAACAACGCGTAGCATGCGGCTAATGATAATGCGCGGGAAAAATATTATAACGCGTCTTGCGCCGCAACAACGTTGAGCCGCAAGCCACGACCGGCGTCGATGATGAGAGAGATTGTCGTTGGAGCCGACGAGCGTGCGTTTCAACCAGCGGCGCTATCCTGGCCCTGCTGCCCGCTGGCCGGAGGTGGCAAACATGTGAGTGACCGTCAGCTGATGGCGAGGAGCTCCAACACTCATCACACTCGGCTGGGTGCATGTTGCTCGTACGGGTCGCTCTAGGTCACCGCGCAAAGCAGGCAGCGGCGTGGGGCGCCGCCTGCGCTGCACTTCGGTAGCTAGGTCACGAGCGCGCGGATGAGCGCAGGGTAGAAAAGACGCAGTATGTATATCCCGCAATCCGAAAAGGCTGATTTTCAAGTCAATATTTTACGCACGCCTTACTCACTCCCGTAGGATTAGCTAACGAAATCGAGGTGGTCGCGTCGCTAATCTCTCCGGATAACGGGGTATTCGGTGCGGTCCACGATCTAGGTTCCGCCGCTTCCCCATGGCGTGATTTGTACGCGAATGGTGCTACCTTATACAACCCCGATACCAATAAACCAATATATATATGTCGTGCCGGGCTTTAGACCGTTAACCGTCTTAAGACCGTTATCCTAATCGTAGCTTAACCCAGGATCAATAGTGCTTGTAGCGGTGCCTATGAAATGATTACATGAGCTAGACGCAACATTCAAGAAATCCACACAGAAATCCAGAAGGAAATCCAGAAGGAAATCCAGCTACGGGCCAACAGAGGCAGGAACCGCCATGGTAGCCTCCGACCAGGCATCGCCACCAGCCAGCCGCCGCTCCACGCAGTAGGGACGCTCTCCCCAGCACACAATCCCGGGCCACTCCAATAGCGGCACTAGGCCGAATGTAATGTGAAGGCGCCGACAGGAAAGGAGCTTCGAAGTTGAGGTATCGCAGCAAGGAGCGGAAGTGGGGGGGTCCAACCCAGAACGGGGCGCCACGTACGGGCGTGCAACAGACGCAGGCCACCCAACGCCAGATGCGCCGCCAGCTCGGTCGCGTCCTTTTCCGCCAAACGTAGAACGCCTTCCCCAGCACAACATCCCGGGTCACTCCAATAGCAGCACTAGGCCGAAAGTAATGTGGAGGCGCCGACAGGACAGGAAGGGAGAAAGTGCTCAACGAGTAGGGAATGCAGAGCCGACCGGCCCAGCAACGACGTAAGACGCCGGTGTCCAGCGCGCTTTGTCCCGCCCAACGCCAGATCCGCCGCCAGCTCGGTCGCGTCCCCTTCCGCCGAACGTAGAACTCCCTTCCCAGCACAACATCCCGGGCCACTCCAATAGCGGCACTAGGCCGAATGTAATGTGGAGGCGCCGACGAGACAGGAAGGGAGAGGGTGCTCAAAGAACAGCGAACATGGACTTGACCGGACCAGCAACGACGTAAGACGCCGGTGTCCAGCGCACGTTGTTCCGCCCAGCGCCAGATCCGCCGCCAGCTCGGTCGCGTTCCCTTCCGCCGAACGTAGAACTCCCTTCCCAGCACAACATCCCGGGCCACTCCAATAGCGGCACTAGGCCGAATGTAATATGGAGGCGCCGACATGACAGGAAGGGAGAGGGTGCTCAAAGAACAGCGCACAGGGACTTGACCGGACCAGCAACGTCGTAAGACGCCGGTGTCCAGCTCACACTGCTCCTCCGCGGCAGTGGCAGCACGGGCGGGGCCAAGGCAACCAAGGCGCCACCCGTGCACGATCCCCGCCCCATCCCCAGCCGGGGGTGGAGGCGGAGGAAGGGCCCGCGATTCCGAGGGCCGAGGACGGTCGTCGGGCCCGCCCAGGCGGCGGTGGGTGGGTGGGGTGTGGTGCCTATGATATCCGAGGTTACCGTGGTATACGACCCTACTGGAATACTTCGTACGCATACCCTTAGGCGGGCCGTCAGAATGCCTCCGCTCCCAAACACCTCGGGACGTGAGAGGCGCATGTCAGGTCTTAGGGTTGCAAACGAGAGACGCCGCACGGAGGCTGAAGCTCGTCGGGCTTTGAACCCGGAACTCTATACCCCTTTAGGACGTCGCTCTAGGGTCAACCTGACAAAAGAGCAGCGCACGGCTGTACGCTGTAGGACCGCCATCAGAAATATTCCAATCATACCAATCATAATTCCAAATGCAGGCGGCATCCCGAGAAACCCGAACCTGAACCTGAACCTGAACCTGAACATGAACCTGAACCTGAACCCGAGCCCGCCCGAAAACCACGCAAAAAGGTAGCTTCCCTGCAGCTTCCGCCGCCATCCGCCCCCATCGACATCCCAAAAACACGCAAAATGCAGCTTCGCCGCAGCTTCCTCCGGACGAGATCGAGGAATCGCGCAAAGTTGTAAGGAAACCTACTCGGGATGCGCCGCATGCTTTTGGAATTATATACTAAAAATGTCATCCCGGCGCGACACGGAGTACCACTGTGCGATTACGTCGACTTAAGCGGTAATCGCACGGTGGTGTCCATGCGCAAGTGTATTAACACCGTCGGAGCAAATCAACCGCTTCGTATCAATCGGACTCAACCCGATCTTGGATATGGAGTTGGTATGGATCTTTTGGTTGCGGCTTTGGATACATGTTTGCTGTACACAATGGATGGCGCCCCCCAACACCTCCTTGTATAGCTCCATGTTCAAGTCCCGCTTGCTTGATCACATACTTCTTCACACCCTTGCATGTCGATTTGTATTTTATGTATTTGTCTGCAAGTTGCATGAGTTATGGCACGCGCCGATGAAGTCGCCGGTTGCGTGGTCATGGTGTCTCACGCGGTCACTACCGCGCTCCCTCTTGCAATGAAAACATTTCTCGGCTTTTTGAAAATTCTCTTCATCCTTAGCCGTCATGAACATGGGTGTGTTCCGAGTCCAATCCGCGTATAGTTCGGAATACAACTCACCCAACCTCTTTACGAAGTGGTCGGCCGCGTTGGTGCCAACATACTTTTCAACAATACAGTTCACCGCGCTTCCCACTACATCGGAAACAATCGTAAAACCGTAAGAGATTACCTTGTGAACGTCAACATGCTCCGATCCGGAGCCGTACCATTTGTAGTATATAATTCCAAATGCAGGCGGCATCCCGAGAAGAGAATTTTCAAAAAGCCGAGAAATGTTTTCATTGCAAGAAGGAGCTCGGTAGTGACCGCGTGAGACACCATGACCACGCAACCGGCGACTTCATCGGCGCGTGCCATAACTCATGCAACTTGCAGATCAAGACGCGACCCGTAGACCCGGTACTGGCAGTACGTACTACGACCTCCAGCAAGCTCCTCGTACTAGCCGTACCCGTACTCGTATAGGGGTTGATTGTAGTTATTTAATTAAGTAAATGCTTGAGTGGCCACTCGGTCTGTCTGCCATGCCGCATTTAATGTGCGCCCCTACTCGATTTACACTTATTCTACCGGCTGTCGCTGCTATTTTGGCACGACGCGCCGGACTTTCTAGGGCTTTCCGAAGTTTCTAGACTGGTGGCAACTGGCGGCTGTAGCCAGCTGACCGTCGACAGCTCCCGACCTCACCGTCCATAACACTCGTCCAACACTACGACCGAGGTGGCGTTGGGAGATCCACAACGCTCATCCTTTTTGGTTGTGGCGCTTCTCGCACTACAACAATCGCATAGCGCACTGCGCAATTTATGAGGGAGCGTCTATCAATATGATTCCCCGCCCGTACTTGCATGAGGCTGCACGCGCGACATTCGCTCGGCTCAACATGCCCAATAACAACGACGAAGACGAAGACGGGCGGGCAAGGCCGTGCATGCGACTAGCGCCGGCTCGTATACCGTCTCCCCTACATACCCGTTTCGCCGAGCTACATGCCAAGGTGCATGTAGGCGGATCTCGCACGTTTGCAGCGAAAAAAACTCCTTGCCCCCGGCTGCCTGACGGCACCAACCCGTCATTCCGAGCCACGCACGCCCGCCCTAGGCGCCGCCGCGAATAAGCGTTGTGCGCAAGACGACCACTCCCCTACGCAGTCCTAAACGAGGCGGCAGCGGCGATTCAAGGAGCGGTTAGTTAAGAGGTCACCCCTCGAGCGTCGGATGTTGGCGCTCTTATGACAACTATCGCGGCCTACGGCGCCACCAAGTCACAAATCAGCACCGCCGCGATTTCCACGCCTACCTCTATAGCTCAAAGCGGCGCGGGCGACGCGGACGCCAGAAATTAGTATGTCGCGTAGTGATGTAGTGGTCGTTGTATAGCTGCTAATAAAAACGCCGCCGCCCCAGCAGTCCTAACGTTACATGAGTAGGTTAAAAAGCAAGAATATGTAGTGAGATAGTCGAAAATCACCTCCATTGATCTCCTATGGCATGGGTAGACCCGAAGACCGTCCTCGGCCCTTTGAATCGCGAGCCCTCTCTCCGCCTCCATCACCGGTTGGGGATAGGGACGGTGCTCGTGCACGGGTGGCACCTTGGTAGCCTTGGCCCCGCCCGTGCTGCCACTGCCGCGGAGGATGGAGCAGTGCGAGTTGGACACCGGCGTCTTATGTAGTTGCTTGTCCGTTCGCTGGTCGTTGAGCACCCTCTCCCTTCTTGTAGTCATGTCGGCACCTCCACCTCACATTCGCCCTAGTGCCGCTATTGGAGTGGCCCGGGATATGTTGTGATGGGGAGGGAGTTCTACGTTCGGTGGATGCGGACGCGACCGAGCTGGCGGCGGATTTGGCGCAGGGAGGCCCGCGTCGGTTTCCCGCCCGCGTGGCGCCCCGTTTTGGGTTGAACCCCCCACTTCCGCTCCCTGCTGTGAGACCTCTTCGAAGCTCCTTTCATGTCGGCGACTCCACCTCACATTTGGCCTAGTGCCGCTATTGGAGTGGTCCAGGAGTGTGTGCTGGGGAGGGCGTCCCTACTGCGTGGAGCGGCGGCAGGCGGCTGGCGATGCCTGGTCGGTGGCTGTCATGGTGGTTCCCGCCTCTGGTGACCCGTAACTGGATTTCCTTCTAGATTATATGTATAAGATTTTCTATGAATGTTGGAGCTGCCACATGTAATCAATAATAGTCGAAAACAAGATGTAACTTTTTGTCGTACAAAATAGTCGAAAGAAAGATGTACAACAGCCCACAAAAGTATTTACATGTTTTATGGGTATAATGATTTCGGTTATTTGGTCGCTTCTAGTCGGTAAACCCACGCATATAGTCTACGCCGTTAGTTGTAGCCATTGCGAGGATAACCATGAAAGAGCATGCACATGGTGTGCTAGGGCCAATGCGTCGGCGCGCGTGGCGCGCGCGGCGCCTGTTATGCGGCACTACTAGTGTAACACGTGTTGCACGGCCGGGGTGTGAACGGTTTGAGCGCACGGCACGCCGACATTTGGACAGAAAGAACTGTGTTTTTCTCCCATAGTCGCCGAGATACATGTGCTGGCCACCTACCCCATGCCGCGCGGCGCATGGTTTGGAGTCTATGGTCAGCTAGCGGGCTGCATGCGACATTCGCAAACTGGTTGTTCGCCATGCAAGACGCAGTAATATTGCAGTAACGTTTTAAGTCATAACATTTCGTCGTTTTATCGGATTGAGCTTAAAATTTGTGCGCTAGAAAGCGCGTGACCTGCGCTTTTTAGCGTACCTATTTTCAGCCCAATCCGATAAAACGCCGACATGTTATGGCCTGTCAAATTTATCCCATGTTCTGGTATCCCAGCCAGTCCACTCACGAGTGGGTGGGGGCGCATGATTGGGGCATGTAATGCGCCCTTCCACGCAAGCTCCCAAGCGCTAGGACCGCTTGGATAGATCTCCACGTCGTGTGGACTCCGTCATCATTTTGGCTTTTCCCCTTGGATGATGGGTGACATATATAATGTGTTACAACATGCGCGCAGACCTGTAACTATGTGCAGCAGTGGCGACATAGCTGTCGAGGGGGCCGGCCCCCGCTTAGCCTACGGTGCGGCGCGGTATAAGCATGCACCTATGGAGTCGAAGGTACTTTATGTGTGCTACTTTCACCCAGCGAGGCGCGGCCAACGGCGCTTATCTTGCAGCTTAGAAAAGTGTGGGATGATTGGCCCCATCGCAACGACGGCATTGCAGGCACACTCTCATGGAAATGCCATGCTTTGCATCGGTAGCGTGCATGGATTGGGCTCAAGCTCGGTCGTCTTACCGCGCATGCATGCGTCCACCCACCACCGGCAGCGCGCGGGCATATGCGACGGATGGTAGCTACGCCGCCAACAAGTTGCCCCCTATTCATCGCCCGTTTTTTCTGTGGTTTTAGCAATGTGCAAAACAATAATGCCGTTGCCGAAGAACAATTCTAAAAGTGCGATAACCGGGAAATTAAAACGGCTGCCTCCTCGGCGTAGGAGGCTTGCATACACCGGATTACAAGGCTCCATGACCCCGTGGCCCCAAGGCTTGGGCACCAAGGCGAGGATATGCGCGGATTTCTATGTGCAAATAATATATGCGGACTGGTGTATATTGACATATAATCATACATTATATATAGAAAGAAAGATATTATGTTGACATTTACTTTGTCGGATTTTGTCGTGGATCATCTGCCCATCTGCCCCGTCGCGAACTACAAGCACCGCATGCATACTGCTTTGAAAAATCTGTGGGCTTCCGTGGCGATTGAAGCGGGCGGGGCCGTGCTCGACCGGGACCGCTCGGGAGTCGGCAACTTGACCCTTGAGACAAGTGGGCTGCGCCGTCAGACTTGACGATGGCGGGGTGGGGGGGGGGGGGGGGGGGGGCGGCGTGCGATTACATGTTCGATTTCGCGTGTGTGTCCTCCACGACCCCTACTTGGGGCAACGACCCCCGTTGGTGCACCCCGGGGGTCGCGGCGACCGAGGCGGAGCATAACAAGCTGGCGGCGGACAAGGCTTCTTCCGCCCCGGTTCAGGGTGTGCAACGGTACTACCCTTTTGTGGTTGAGGACCGCGGTCGCCTCGGACAATCCGCTTTGACGGTGGTCTACATCTTTGCGGTGTTGCTTGCTATGCGCAACTTCCCTGGCGGTCCTTCCGCCCCGACTTCATGCTTCCTACGTGGCCAGTCCGTCCATGCTCTTCGGAACTTTGTCGCCAGCCAACCCGCTGGGTTCCGCCATCACCTGTCGCGCACGCGGCGGGGGTTGTTGCGGCGAGTCTCTGCTTGCGTGCATGGTACCTTGATGGGCGGCATTCTCTCTGCCGGAGTGCGGACGGCCAAGTCTGATGCGTCTGCCCGTGGTCATTCCGCATCATCTTTTGGTGCTATTTCCACCTCGCAATTGCTGTAGGACGTTTCCTATATTGCCTTTTCAGGTGATTTCCTGATCGCCGTTTGCACTTAGCTCATGTAGCTAACATACACTCGAAAATTAGACTCCTACAACGGAGCGCAGCACGGGTACCAGCAGAGCGTGCCTGCGCTGATCGCGCGCGATGCGCCGCGCGCGCGCCATGACGCCGCTAATGCGCGCGCGGCGCGCTGATGCTGCTGGCCTGCTGATGCTTCCGCTGCGGCTCCTCCCGCCTCCGCCGGCCAGCCCAGGAGAGGAGCAACCGGCGTAGTCGGGATGCTCATTTGCTGCTCATCAACCGCGGAGTCGCTGGCTCGTCAACTGCATCACACATGCGGAAGAGTCGCCAGCTGCCACGCACTTCCCCATTCCTGAGCAGCAGAGACGCCGTGCTTTAGAAGCGGAGCAGAGCCCCCCCCTCCCCCCCCCCCCCCCCCCTCTTCACGCGGCAGGATGGCCACCCTCAGCGACCGCTTCAACATCAACAGCCAGCTGGAGCACCTGCAGGCCAAACATGTGGGCACCGGGCACAGCGACATGAACCGCTTCGACTGGGCGGTCAACATCCACCGCGACAGCTATGCCTCCTACCTGGGCCACCACAACATGGTAGCCTACTTCGCGGTTGCGGAGAACGAGAGCATCGGCCGCGTTAAGTACAACATGATGCAGAAGATGCTGCTGCCCTGCGGCCTGCCGCCGGAGCGCGAGGAGGAGTGAGCGGCGGCGGGGCGTGGGTGCAGCCTTTGGGCGAGAGCAAGGGGGGCGAGCGCTCATAGTATTCGCGCCGCCGAGGTATTATCCTTTCGGAATATTTTAAACCCAAACCGAAGGAACGAACTCTGCAATCGCCTGCGTGGGGTGGGGTGGCTGGTCGCTGCTCGTGTACAAGGCGACGGCGGCACTTGTGCAGATGCTCATGTCTGCAGATGCATGCTCTCAAAGTGTGGTGTGTGTGTGTGTTGGGGGGGGGGGGCAGCCCCCAGCAAGGCGCAAGGGATCTCCTCCCTCCCCCCCCCCCCCCTCTCCCCGCGGGCCTCAACGCCCCAAATGTATCTGCAATGACATGCAGATATGGGACGCACCGCATGCCGTGCACGTGCAAGCATTAACAGGTCACGTTTGGCAAGCTGCTTTTGCTGAGTCAAGCCTGCAGGTGTCCACCGGGTGGCCCCTTCACACGCTGCCGCCCTGGCGGGCAGCCGCATCGCAGAGCCCCCACGCCCTTCGCACCAGAAGCCACCCCATCCTCATCCGAAGCCAAGATTCCGATGCTGTGCCCGAGACGGACGCTGGTCGTTAGTACTCTGCCGCCCCGTGGAGCCGCGCTGCTCTCCCTAAACCTGGATTCCACAGCTTGGCAGGCGCCGCGATGAGCCTCCCAGCCGCGGCCATGGAACGGTTTCTGCCATACATATATACGTTTACATGTTGAAAGTTAATGAAGGCGCGCTACAGCAGGGGCAGGCGCCAGCCGTCGTCTCCAGCCGGCCACTCTTCGCGCGCCGCCGCCGCCGCCGCTACTGGCCAAACACGACGTTATGCCGTTCAAAGTCTTTGGTCACCACGTTGAGCTCCACGTGCACAACGCCGGTGGCCGCCGTCTAGTGCACAGGGGCAGAGAGAGGGGAGAGGAGGAGGGGGGGGTCAGTGGTCGTCTGTCCCCGTGATGTGGGGGATCGGTGGTGGGTACACCCTCATGTGTGCCAACCGAACGATGAACCCTGCAAGCGCGCACATTTGGCGTGCCATCCGCCAGCCGCATGCAGCGCCCCCCGAGAAAAACACCCGATGTTCAGGGTTGTTCATATCGGGACCCAACCCCCTGCCCCTGAGCCTCTTCCCCCCAGACTGTTGCTGCTGCCAGTGCGGCTACCTACGCCACTGCAGACCGAGCAGAGTGGCAGGAAGGGTACGTGCGGAAGTAACACAACTTGAACCCCACGTCGGCGTGCTTGCCAGGAAGCGCTGCGGCAACATGGCGTCGATGTGTGTCCATGGCGTGTGCTTGTTGTGCAGGATCGTGAAAGATTTTGGAGATCTTGCAGTTTGCCCCTTCAAAGGACGGGGGGGGGGGGGGGGGGGGGAGGGGTGGAGGGGTTCCCAGTGCGCGAGCCCAAAGCACAGCGAGGGCTACGGTATGTGGAGACACCTTTCGCAATCACATAACATCCCGAGAGACAACCTTCTGCACCCCCCACCCTCCATGCGGAGCAGCAACGACAGCTGTTGGCGACACTGCGCTCCTCGATTGCGAGTGTGTCGCTTGATATGACGCTGTGTGTGCGTCTGAAGGGTGGGGGTAGGCTAGCAGTGATTATTATCCTTGGTTATCAATCGTGGCCTGGGGGGGGGGGGGGGGGGGGACAGCTGACGGCCGAGCTCCCCCCTCCTGACACCACCGACCCGTGGATGCAGCGCGGCCGGGCAGCGCCGCCTCGGCGCATCCACCGCAGCGGCTCACCTGTAACCTGAAGCGGTCGCCCGCCGTGAAGATGACCTCCTCCACCTTGAGCCGCGGCGCGCCGCCGATGAAGTAGGCGGAGAAGCGATCCCCTGCGGTGCCCTGCGCCGGCGGGCAGGCCGGCGGCGCGGCGGCTCAGCGCGCGCGCCAGATGCCGCGTGCCATGCCGGGGCGGACGGCCCAAGAGACACCGTCCCCTTGATGTGTGCAATCCGCGCCCCTCCTACCCCACTCCCACCCCTACCACGCATCCCATGCACACCCCTACCATGGTCGACTCAGCGAAACCTCCTGTGCTCAGGCTCATCTGCTAAAACAATAGCGCTGCAGCGTGGCGTTGCGGGAAGATAGGCGGGGGAGGCACTGGCGGGATGGAGGGGGGGGGGGGGGGGGGGGTTCACCTGCGGCGCCCATGTGGGGCAGTCCAGCGTGAACATACCCGGCGCGGCGGGGACGTGGCAAAACCCGTAGCCGCCTGGCGGGGCGGCAGGTGCACAGTCGTGAGACACCTGGGCCGCGAGACTGCGTCCATGGCGAGTGGGCTGGGGTTGGGCGCGTGCGGTCCCAATAAGGTCGAAGCTTGAGTTGAGCTTCGTTCGGAGGAATTCAGCAGAAAATGGGTTGAGCGGGATTGCGTGCCAGAGTTGAGGTGTTTAGTCTGACTTGAGCTGAAATCGACATTAGGTGCCCTCCTCCCCCCTATCTCCACCTCGCTATATTCGGCTTCAGATCAGCTGGTGATAAACTGGAAAGGTAAGGGGTTAAGAGGGCGGTGTGTGCGGTGGGTACTGGGGGGGGGGGGGGGGGGGGGGGTAACTCACAGATATCGTTCCGGCCGAACTGGTCCTGCTCCCACACTTGAAAGTACAGCTTGGGCCAGCCGGTGAGACCCTGCGAGTGCGGCCAGCCGCCAACGAGCACGACTCAGTAAGCTTTCAGCCGCCAGCTGGCTGCCGGACAGCAGGCGAAGACAGGAGAAAAGGAAGGGGGGGGGGGGGGGGGGGGGTTCAGCCCTCACCCGGGACACATAGTGCACATCTATGGGGTGCGCCCACACCGCCATGTCGCCCTCCTCCGCACCATTCACCTGCGTCTGCCCGTCGTCCAGACCCTCCACGAGCTCCCAGCTCGTGCCGGCGGCGAAGCCCCACTGCGCGCGAGCGCCCCAGCAGCCCATCAACCCAAGTCAGAGCCAAAGCTGAGGTGCGCTGAGGTGCGCTTCCCACTCACCCCCTCCCCCCTCCTCCCTCCCCAGATGCCCCATGTTTTCGCCCCTCGATCCCGCTGGGTGTCCCAACCGCGTCAGCGTCCCCCCCCCCCCCCCCCCCCCCCCCGCCATGTGCTTCAAGTCTAGCCCACCTTGCAAAAGACGGTCTTCTCGCCAAAGCCGCTCGCGCCCAGCAGCTGCCCCACCACATGGACCTCCGCCATCCTCCCACCTCCCGGAGCGCAAGACTGCCCAGGCACCGACGCGGGCGCCACGGGGTTCAGGGACTGCGGTGCTGTGTCCGCCGGGTGAGTTCGGCGGCGCCGTCAGTCCTCGCGCGCTCGCGCGGACTCTGCTTCTTAGCAGGCGCTGTTGCACACCAGCGGGCTACTCCGGACGCAAAGCCGGAGGAGCGCAGTACCCAGGGGGAGTGGATGGCGGGGGAGCGACGCGGGGGCAAGGACACCCGGGAGCAGCAAGTGGGGGCGACTGCGGGCGCTTGTCGCAGGCACAAAGTGAAGGTAACCGGCACCTGGTAATCCTTGCATGTAGTCGTTGCTGCGCCGGGCGCCACTTGACAGATGTCAGGGCAGCTGGGCTGCGCCCCCGAACGTCGCCACGCTCCGGGCGGCCGCTGTGCGGGGCGTCGTCGTCCTGCTCGCGTCGTTGACCGCTGCCAGTGCCGTGAGGATCGTGGCGGATATCACGCGGAACAGGACAGAAAGCATACGTTATCATTGTCGCAATGTCATCGTTTACTATGCATACACGAGAAAGGCGGACGATTATGTACATGTCTGAGGGTGGATAGGTGAAAGGATCCTTAGGTCGATAATCCTGATATATAGATTTATTTGTGTCAGAAGATCGAAACAATTTCCATCGCGCCGTCGTAGATGGGTTTATGAAGGAGGCCTGCTCATATAGTTATTATATCGGTCCCGAACTATGAGGCCCGCTACCTTTTCGTTTTCAAACTTACCAAATATATAAGGGCAAGTACAGGTTCGAGTACTGGGAACTACAAGAAACTATCGCCGCTAATACCGATATAGCGGTAGTCGTTTCTTTTGGTACAGTAGAATGATATCAAGGTAAAACTACGATGGTTTGAGGACTACGAGATTTAATACCAGTATGAGTTTTAAAAACGGTATCAGGAGCGCAGGACACGGTCACTTCCAGACCATCCGCGACTCTGTACATAAACAGAACCTCCTTTGAAAAGGTTGGCCCCCTATCCTGATAGACTACAGCATCGACTGCTGTGGGCGGTTTGCCTTCTTGCCGAGGGCACTGCCTGCCGTCTTCTCGCGCAGAACCCAAACCGCCCGTTTTTTGCGCGACAAGGAAGTGTCATCTGTGCGCTGCGGGTTCCAAAGTCCTGGGACGCTAAGGGACAGTCCCCGAGCTCGGCTGTCTCGTCCAGGCGAGTGCACGTCGTGCGCGGGGGGCGGCGTCTCGAGCGGCTGCCTCCCGCGCTCTGCATAGCAGGTCTCGGCTGGCGTGCAGACGGCTGGGGAGGGGGAGGGGAGCGACGGGGGGCGCGATGCCGCTGCTCGACACGCTCCGGCGGTACAACACGTCCACCAAGGGCGACCCGCCGCGCAGCAAGGAGGACATCGGTGGGTAGCCCTGGCCGATACTACCTTGAGCGTGCTCGGCTTGGCGGCGAGGGGGGTGGTTGGGCGGGTGTGGACTGAGGCGGCAGCTGTGCCTGGAATGCGGGTTGTGCAGAGGGCGAAGTGCTACAACGCACGCAAGCGCTGCAGGTGGTAGACAGCGGCGGTCTGAGGGCGGATGGAGCCATCCCCTCCTTCTTCAAACCGGTGCTGCTCCACCGCCTCGTTGCCCCCTAGCCGACAGCCCCCCCCCCCCCCCCCCCTCTTCCCCGGTGCGGTAGGTACTCACCAGTGATGGGCAAGTGGTGTAAAGGCAAGTGGTGTTCAGTGTTGCTGCGGTACCCACCCGCTTTTTTGCGACTTCAGAAGCCGCAGCCGGGCTCCCTGAAGGCGCTGATGCAGGCGGAGGCCAAGGAGCGTGCGCTGCAGGTGGATTCCCCTTCCGCCTGCGCGACCCTCACCTCCTGTGTCTGGGTCACGAGGCGCTGAGTAGCATCTGTGAGCGCAGGACCGGCGGCAGGGGCTGATGGGGACGGAGCAGACGGAGGAGGTGTGGTACATGCTGCTGGAGCAGGTGGAGGCAGGCGAGCCGGGCGAGAAGCGCATCAACTACGACGACTTCACGCAGGTCTGCCGTCTTATCTTGCGGAGGCTCCACACTGCTGCCGCCCCCCTCTGCGTGCGCAAGCATCGAGCCGCGGCCCTGTGCGTGTTGGCAGGTCCGAGACAGATGCCGCGAGGTGTACGGCAGCCTGTGCGACCCGCTCTTTCGCGCGTCCACCTTCATGCGGTTCCCACAGGACGCACACGGCGCCATATCCGTGGATGCATTCTACCAGTACATCCTCAAGCGCAACCAGCAGGAGAGGCTGGTGCGGGCACCTCATGCGCGGCGACCCCCTGAGGGCGTGCTGACATGCTGTATTCGGAGCTGATTGGCATCCAATGACCCCTTTCTGTGTAATGGGCGCGCAGGCCATCGCGCTCTCCCAGCACGACGCCGACAATGACGGCTGCTTGAGCACGGAGGAGCTGGAGGCCTGGGTGGGGGAGCAGGTGACCGGGGGGCGCATCCAGGCGCTGGCGCACATCGACAAGTACTTTGTGACGCAGTACAAACGCATCTGCGCCCACAAGTTTGTCTTCTATCATTCCAAGCGCGGCAAGGTGTGTCCCGGGGGCCTCCCGGCTGACGCGGTGTGCCTGCTTCCCCCTATGAAGCAGCAGGGGCTGAGCTTCAGGTGCGGCTGTGCGCGGCAGATGCGCATCCGTGACCTGCTGACGAGTCCCGTCATGAAGGAGTGGCAGGACATGGCGCAGCCCAAGAGCACAAGAGGGCCACCGGCGTCAAATTGGTTCACGCTGCAGGTGACCTCCTCTTCTTCCCCCTGTTATCCGCCTCAGCCCGCATAGCTTCAAAGTGATGCGGTTTGTGTGCGACGTACATGGCTCCCGGACATCAGGTTGATGGCGAGTTACACGACTGATGCTGTGTATCATATCAGATAGGATCAATAATGGAACCTGTATGAACTATGGACCTTGTGCCAAGTTCAGTAGTTCAGCGTCTGCGCGTTTTTGGAACCTTGTGAGGGTATGTATGCCGTCTTTGGCATAAAATTTTGGAGCCCGGAATCAACCGTGCATTGGCATTACTAATTGTTTAGTGGACGTGTGTAAGTCAAATGTCGGAAATGATGCGCACATTATACATAGTATATGCATGTATATGTATGTGTATACTTAAATACATATACACATATACTTATATACATATATGTATGTATGTGGATATATATATGTGTACATATATGTCTATATATGTATATGTATAGACGTATGTATGTATGGATATATGTATATATGTATGTATGTATTTATGTATGTACATATGTATATATATATATATATATGATTATCGTATTCTTTCCAGGATGTGCGCTTCCGAAGCAGAGGTAGGCATCCTAAATAATGTCTAGTTTCAGACTCTTTGCCACTGTTCACCGCCTCACAAGCAATGTCCCTGCTTCCTCCCCATGACCCCTCCCCCCTTCGCCCAGGCCACCAACCGTGTGTACAAGCTGTTCATGGACCTCGACCAGCGCATGACGGGCAGCCTGCGGGCCAGCGAGTTTGCGCGCTTCTCGCGCACGATGACGCCGCTGTTTGTGTCCCGCGTCTTTGAGGAGCACGCAGGGCGATGCCGCGGCCGGGGCGGGCCCAAGAACGCGGGGGAGATGCTGTTTGTGGTGCGCTCCCAGCGTGTCTGCGCCCAGCCGTCCGCTGCTTGGACACGCGGACGTTGCTATGTCTCCCTGGGATATGCGGTCAATGTGTGGGCCGAAAGAAGTGCTGCCGCCATTGCGTGCAGGAATTCCTGGACTTCATCATCGCGTGGGAGTCGAAAGATGCGGCGGCCAGCATCTCATACCTCTTCACGGTGTACGACCTGCGCAAGACGGGCAAGCTGACGGGCGTGGAGATCTATATGTTCCTCATGGAGATCTACAAAATGGTGCGGCAGCGCCCGTCTCACCCTTGCCATTGCTCTCTGCTGCTGCATGACATGACACTGACGTGCTGCTGCTCGGTGGCTGGCAGTGGGTGGATCTGGGCTACTACTCGGAGCTGTCCATCGGGGACATAAAGGATGAGATCTTCGACATGGTCAAGCCGAAGGACCCGCTGTGCATCACGCTGCAGGAGCTCATTGACTGCAAGGTGGGACCGGTTGCCCCGGGTGCTGGAAGCGGAAGGCCGGGTGCCTCGGCGTGTGTGCGGTGGTTGATGTGCGGCATGTTGGCGCAGGTGGGCGGCACGATCATGACGATGATGGCTGATGTCGCCATCTTCTGGAACTACGATAACCGAGAGAGCTTGATGCAGCACGATGAAGATGAGGATGACCAATGACGCGCGCCTTAACCCATAGGACCGCTGCAGCTTGCCATCCGAGCACAGATCCCTCTGCTGTGAGCAAACTGATTACTACGGACAGCATGGCAGCCACACACATGCCGTGTGCCTGACTGGCTTATTAGTTTATATCTTTTTCATTCGTTTTTCAATGCCCCCTCAGGCTTTGTGATCTAATGTAAGCGCTGGGATGAACTTCAAATACGTGCAGCTGCTCACCCTAAGTATTACGCCGAACGCTCAGCACCCGCTTAAAAAGCCTTGGCTGTGCTAACAACCGCGTCGATGCGGCTGGCGGCAGCGCTCATGTACCTCTCGATTGGCAAATCCTCTGCGTCTTGCCCAAACGGCGTCTCGAGCGCCACTGTGACGGCGTCCAGTCCCAGCAGTGAGTAGGAGATGAGGACGCTCAGTACAATCGTCCAGAACGGGCCGGCGATGCTGACTAGCCGCATAGGCACTGCCGCCAGAAACAGGAGCAGCAGGAATCGCAGCTTCGCGCTGTAGGATACTGGCATGGGCGTTGTGAAGTTGCGGCGACAAGAGGTGACGAACGCGTGGACGTCCGCCAGTGCGATGGCGGCTGCCTGCGCGGGTGGGACTGCAGTGATAGCGTCATGGCTCGCCTTCCTTAGAAGCAAGAGCACCGCGTCGAGCCGGTTTGGTGCGCCCCACACGGTGTCAAAGTCATCGCCGACGACGAGCAACTGCCGCAGCGCGTCCGCCTGCTGGTCCACCGGGTTTGCCCAGGGGCAGAACTCGCTAGTAAAAGCCGCAGGCACACTACGAATGATCGACACCAGCCGTTCGCATGCGCTGCCCGTCGACGCGGTGACTGCGATTTCCGTCAGCGCCACCAGTCGCGTCGTCATCTGGCCAATGGCGGTCCGAGCTTCCCACCACCGGGTGTACGCCTGCGCTCGCGCGCGGGGGGGGGGGGGGGGGGGGGGGGGGGGGGCGCATCGCGGGGCGGCATCCTTGTTTAGGAGCCGCCCGCGCCCAATCACTAAGTACGACACGCAGCCGCGCAGCCTCCTCGGGCACTGCTTCGCACCTGATTGACACGAAACACGAGCAACAGACCCAGGCTCGGCGCCAGCAGGCCCTGCGTCAACGCGACGCCCTTCTCGAGTTCCGCGTACGGGGCGCTGCCTGTGAACCACACGCTGTACGCAGCCACGCAGAGCCCGGCCCACGCCACACACGCCGCGATAACGCGCCTCGGTACCTGCTCATACACACGCAGGTAGTACCCCGTGGTGCGCAGGACGTCCGCGTAGTTAGTCTCCTCGGTTGCGCTGGCACCCGGGAGGTCGCTTGGCATGCCGGCATACAGGTCGTTCAGCCGCCGCCCCTCGCGCTCCCCACCCGCGACGGCCGCCGACCTTGCGCCAGCGCGGGCCGGAGCAGGCCTACGCGCTGATGCCGGAAGCCTTATCGACTGCCGTACATAGCAGTACTCCCGACCGTTCAATTTTCTTCGAGATCCCGTGTGGGAGGCGCCACTATGTTCAGCTGCTGGCAACAACACCTGTGTAAGGCGCGCCATGTGCCTGACGACCACGGGCGTCTCACTCGCCAGTTTTCTTCTTGGATATTATCCACCCCCCCCCCCCCCCCCCCCCCCCCCCCCCCCCCGGCGAGGCACCAGTGGACGTCTTTCGTCGATCGGTATCCCCGGCCTGTGTGAGCAGCCAGCTGGAGCGCGTCGGACTCTTCCTCCTCCTGTCGCAACCTGTGAAGACTCCGGCCAAATAAGAGGAAGCGGAGGATCAACAAGGCGGCTCCGTCGTGCTCCGCTTATGGCGGCGTGGCGCCGGTGGCCGCTGCGACGCGAGCGGAACGTCCACCGGATAATACCGGCAGTAGTACGAAATGGCAATCCTCATTCATATAAGAAACTATGAAGTTGCCGTATTATAATGCCTGTATGTCCTTATGATGATAGGTCGTACTGCTGGCTAGCGGTGAGATAGCAGACAAGTAATGATATATGTTGAACCTGATTTATATTGCTACCTGTATGTAGACTACTGTCCGTTCCGTAATGTGTTTTATGACGACCTTATTATTCGGGTTCGAGATTCGTTTCCCGCCCGTTGCGCGGCAGTTGGGGGTAGGGTTCTTGCTCCGCTTTATTTAAAATACATAATAAATAATATAAAGGTCGTAGAAAAGTCGCGAAATCGCTATAGCCAATGCGACTACCTGCAGGATGATATTGAGTCCTCAAGTCGTCCCTTACTACCAGCTCCAGAAAGGCATAGAGGGTGCCCCACAGCGGTTAGTCGTCAAGCTCCACGACGCAGCGAGCTTCTATCTGCGAGGGAAGCGAACATTATCCGCCCAGCAGACACTCATCGTCGGGGCTTATTCTCCACCGATAGAGAGCGTTGCGGGGTCGATATCCACCATCCGATACGCTAGACGAACCGAACCAAGCTCGACATCAAGTAAAGATCATCTCCTGGCTGGGCCGATAGCAGCACGGCATGCGTGACGACAGTGCGCCTGCCGCCGACGGCCCGCAGATATACCGATGCGGCTCGCTGTACACGCGCTTCAGCACTGAGAAGGAGCTGAGACCGGAGTCGACATGGCGAGACCGGTTACGCAACTTCTTGTTCTCCAAGGGGTTGCACGTGTTTATGTGCGTCTTGCTGGTGTTTGACCTCGTTCTCGTGATCGCGTCATTGGAGCTGCAGATCCTGTCGGAACAAGCAGAGCTCGCAGAGTGGACAAAGTGCAACGCGCAGTTCAACGCGGGGCTTGCAGTGCCAAGGGGGCTCAACTCGTCTATGAATAACCCGGAGGGCTTGCCTGTGTGCGAGCCGAACCTGCACTATGCACATTTATTGCACGACATCGAGAAGTCTCTCGCGTGGTTCAGCGTGGCTATACTGTGAGTGGTAACCCCTCCCAGCGCAGAGCTTTTCGGGTCTATGTGTCCTCACCATCATCTGCTTCTGGATATGCCTGTGAATCTGGGACCAGCTCACCAGCCATCGCCTGACACACTGCATGCGTCTCCTGTACAGGTGCACCATGCTGTTGGAGAACGCGCTGTTGCTGCTTTGCCTCGGAGTAAAGGAATTTTGCGGCGATTTGTTTTACATGTTGGACACTTTTGTCGTTGCTATTTCGTTAGCTTTCGAGCTTGCCGCGCTGTCTGGCTTTCTGGATCAGACCACTCTGGGGGGGCTGCTGATCATTGGTCGGACATGGCGATTCGCTCGTGTAGCCCATGGCTTTTACTTTCTAGAGCACGTTGAGGAGAAGTCCGAGTCACACAGCAGCTCCAATCTAAGTGCGATGGATGCTTCGAAACGACCATCATCGAGGTTTGGATCCACAGGAGAGATGCCTAGAGCGGACAGCCCCAAGCAGGTGTGAGCGCAGGCAAGACCGCTTCATTGTAAGTTCTCATCACACAACGCCGTAGCCACACTTCATCGCCTTGGTCTATTTCAGTCAGGAAAGCGGTGAATGTTGGCTGGTGAGTCCCTGAGGGTTGTTAACTTCAGCAGGTCGCTTGTCTGTGACGTCTACTGCATTTGAGGCACACCGCTGAAGAGTGAGACGTGCTGTATTGAAACGCTGCATTCAAAATGAAAGAACTCACAGTGCCTTTCTTTGACATTACCAGCGCATGTCGTTATGCACAGACAAGTGGCACTGGCGAATGATGGCGGTAGTGATTGTCTGCGTGTATGTGTGTAAGGGAAAGGGGGCGAGGGTAAGCTGCTGCATGCAGCTGATTCACACTCACTAGATGCATTCTCGAGGGAAATTAGGCACCACCAACACGGCGTATTGTATCTGCAGCCTGACTGCCGCCTCATATATCACATCCATTTTACAGGCGCACCTCCAAAATCTAATTGGCAAATTTGGTAAAATCAGTCGTTAGCGGTCGGGATCCCAAACTGTCCGGTGTCTCCGTATCTCCCACTGTTGCTGATGGCAGCTCCCACTTGCGCCTGGCGTGTTAACCGTTTGTTGTGCCCCCTATCACGCTTTGCCATATAACAATGGCCCCATAATGCGACCAAACAAGTGCAGCTGAATAGATGCGGCGCTGCTACAGTGAAGGGGCGCCATATCGATGTGCGCTGAAAGCGCGGCCCATAGCGCCGGCCACTTGCGCCACACTGCGGTACATGCCTATCTGGGTCCAGAACGGCTCTAAGGTGCAGAATAGATAGAGAGACATGGAGGGAGAGAGAGAGATAGAGAGAGGGAGAGCGAGAGGGAGAGACTACTTAATATGGCGCTGTAGGTGGATAGACGACATCACTGCATCCCAGTCGGGTACGCAGCTAAGATGTATCAGTCATGATAATACATCATATACATGCAATGCATTGTAGCAGTAGTCCTTGTCTCAAATTAGGTCTATAAATATGTACATCATTAGGTATATATACACTGCATTAGGACTATGACAATGTGTAATAAATACCTAAGGATGGACATTAGCTTGGGTAATGTGCGTGTGCTTGTTGTTCAGCACTTGGCAATGTTTTATACCGCAGTCTCTATCATGTTGAGGCATTTACGTGTTTGCAACACTGACGGCCACCCGCGATCCCGGGGAGTAGCGTCCTCAAATGCATTGTTGGTGACGTCTTGCGGGCTACAGAAAAGCCATCCTGCAAATTGATTTCAGGGAAAGCCAAGCAAGGGCACGAGGGGGGGAGGGGATTCATTATTGGTTTTCCTACTACTTTGTGCAACTTTCCGTACAGGCATGACATCACTGTTTGTTACCGGCAGCAAGCCACAATAGATCATAAGCAAAGATGGAAACGTAGTGGTAAGCAACGGCTACACCCTTTATTTGCAGTCTGTAGTTTGAATTCGTTTCGTTCGTTCAAGTTCTACAGCCCCCCCCCCCCCCCCCCCCCCCCCATCAATATGACAACATTTCATTGAAAATGAATTGCTCTGAGTAGCTGCCAGCCAGCCAGCCAGCCTCCTCATGTCCCAATATAAAAGGAGATACATTTGCACAAATAATATAAGGGATAATGGACTCGCATTCAGAGTCCCCGTTTGTAGTACTGCTGATGTATATATGGCCGAGTGCGCGTAGATGGGAATGATTAAATCTATGGCACTCGCGGAAGCCATCGGGTAGTGCGAACTTTGTATTTATGCCACTAGCAACTTTGTATTAGGCCATTCCGACAAGATGACCCGATTTAGGTCCCCCCCCCCCCCCCCTCTATTTTGAGCCTCCCTCCAACTCATTTCAGCAGGGATTTCTAGCACTTTATATGTACTACGGCCCACTATTTTATGCATTGTGACATATATCATGCACTTCCAACAATGTGATGCACCATGCTTCTCCCCCTAATCGTTCATTGTTTGTGCCCACCCGCCCCAAGGTCACCCCACTGCCAATGGAAAGCCAGTAGTATGAGGAGGGTGGGTGGGAGAGAAAGTTGAGAGAACTAGCGTAATTGAGTTGTTTGCTGCGACTAGTACCGGTAACAACGCAGTACAGTACTACTACGCTGCTGGAAGTATAAACGTACAATTGCATAAATTAGTCTCTAGCTTGCAGATGCGCACCGAAGGTGGGAATAGGGCATGGCGTGCGGATTTCAGGGTTATAAGGCTATTACAGCAATGATTGCATAAAGCAGCAGCAGCGGAGTAGAAAAGTAGGCGCCAGTGGTTGCGCGCGGTAGTCGGCAGCATTACGCCATCAATATGATGTCAGGATAGGTATACGAGTAGGGCCAATCGCAGGGGGGGAGGGGGGTGATGTGAAAATCATGTAAGCAAAAAACTATGCAAAAATTAGTGACGGAGTCAGCAAGTGTGCTGTTGACATCCCGGAATATCGTCCTGGATTACATGTTGTATCTGTAGGTTTATACGCAATAGCATGTACTGAGAGGATTCAGACTTAGCAGCAGTATATCATAATTTGGGCTGCGCTGCGGGTCGATGCACATTGCAGTACAACACTCCACTAATAAATACCGTTGCACATATGATCACACCCTTGCACTTTTTGCCGTTACTCTCAACCGCAATTGCTGCTTTTGTGTCAGTGGCCGTAATGGGGCTTTGCATGCCATATCAACATAGCTAGCCGGAACATATACATGTAAAACAGCAATTAGAGTTGCGCTTTAGATTTAATGTTTGCATACTTATATCACATTGTCACCCGTACGATGGGACATAAGCACGGACTCTACCCTCGCAAAAGGCTCCAAAACAATCAGCCGCAGCGATGCGCATATTTTTAAGCGTGTTATGGGTCATGTTGCCGATGCCCCAAGGGAGCATGGCGCAGGTACGTGAGGGGACTTGAATGTATAACTTCCGATAATTTCGCTACCCCAACACCATATAAAATTCTAAATGTTCCTCGCACCTGCAAATACCATGCGTGAATTAGTGGCACATCAAAGCATTTATGTGGCTTCACTCCTGATTGACCGTAGTGCCGGTGTGCCTCCACTCCAAATGCTGAGTAAACAATGTGATGGGGATGGTTGGGGTTCCAGATTCTCAGCAATTAGCAGGGTGGCGGATAAGATTTCACTACCCCACAGTTCCAGGATTTTATTATTAGCGGATGCCGTATTTTCTTTTAATTCTGACCTATCATCAGGGAACCTCGAAGCTGCTGGATGACATGCTTTATTATTATGTACATAAACCCTCGAGGAGCGCTCAATATACGAATGGCACTAGTACCAGCTGTACCGGTGCCTTTTTTCCGCCCCCGGGACATGACTGGCACCAGTGAAACCCTTGCAGCGTCTCTACGACGGCCGCTAAGGCAGCGATCCAGTGACGGAAAGCCCTGGTTACGCGACGCTCCGCTATAGTCATCAAGCAAATTGCCGAACCATTCTGCAACATTGTACCGGTGCTCCGGTAGTGGCGACTGCATGGCGCATGCTGCATAAGCATGTCGCATCTCATGCCCGTAATAGCAATTAGTAGTATATGTGATAACCCCGTACCAGAGCTATCAAAAGCAGGCCGTCCTCATACCGTAATATTGCATGGGAATTCCAGCAGGGCGGGTGCTACCTTGTGCCTGTACCTGTAAACATCGAAATCATGCACAACACAGCCCTTCACATATCAATATATTGGGTTTACGGATTATTGTGTAATCGGTCGACACTACGCCCATAAATCGTCACTACTTTGAGGCCGTGTGCGCGTGCATGCATGTTGCAAAGGCTAGTGTGCCTTGGGCCAAATGGTCATATATACGACAGCGCATTAAACTCAATAGTGCCGCGATGTAACCGCTAGTACATTCTCAACATTTCACTTATGCGAAATATAAGCAATAGTGCGTGTTCGTGGCGACAACGCTACAAAACCAGAAATCGCGGTAGCATCCATATGCACATACGTAGCCATGAGACACACTTGGCGCCGAGTTTACGACACGCCCCCCCTTGGTATCGAAATATCGGCATATCAATGTATGTAAGATTAAAATTAAAGTAGTCCAGTCAGGGTATGTAGCAAGTCTTAACTGTAGATTTAGTTGGTTTTCATTTGAGGAAATTCATGGGAAAACGATTGTTGTAATCGTCGCGGCCGTGCTAAAGCATGAGAGGGTTCTCGCGGCCTCTTTGAAGTGGGGCGAAGGCGAAGCCTGTCTTTAGTAGTGCATGGCGACGTGTCCATAAGTGCCCATATCGTGGGCAAAGCGGCACGAGAATGGCTCGACCTTCATTGCTCGATGATGCCGGTGGAAATAACGTTGTGAAAAGGGGGAGAAAGCGTGGCGCCTATACCAATTGCTAAAGGCGGGCCGGGCGCATGCACTTAATATGCGTGGTGTGCGTGCAAGTACATCCAACACTCCTCATCACCGGGTATTGGGTATTGAGACGCATGCACCGTGATAACGTTCCACGCCCATGATGTGACCACTTAGAATTGTTGCAATGCGCGTCATGTTTTCACGTACTTCTACGTTTAGGGGCGAAAAGTCGGTGATGCCTAAACGTTCCCGGGCGCCCGCGAGACGTTGACAACCGAGCAATAAAAGCGAGGTTTGCCCATCAGGGTCATCGGCCGAAGCTGCCCCGGTATTTGGGCTCATGCGCCAATTGAAGTCGCAGATCAGACAAAGCCATTAGACCGTTGCTTCATTCGAACTCCGAATAAGGGCTAATGCATCAGATGGGACACGGGGACCCGGGCGATATTGCCCTGAAATGATAGAGCCTGAAATCGATCCGGGGACCTCCTGTATGTGTAGGAGACCACCGCTCTACCGAGCGGAAATGTAACGAGAACAAACAACCAAGCATTGTTTTCGCGTAGGTAAGTGTCCATATTCTTTCAAAATTTTCTGAGCAATCCATTTGGAAAATTTGCGGGCCGCCTTGAAGCCGCTTGTGTTATTGATAATCGCTATGTTACTGCTTTTTTTTTTACCGGACGGTGGATTTGTCATATTACACTAGCACTTTTTGCAATTCACACGAGTCTGGGTGTACGGGTGCCGAAGTGATAGCTACCAATTTATTTAGCTTATCAGCCGGCGAGCTGATTAAACATCGTGACGAATCCCTGTTTATTTTGCCTATATTTGAGCTCTATCGGGCAGAGGCGTGTTCTTGAAGGTTACGTTCTTGAAGGTTACGTTCTTGCTAATATCGCATCGGCACCCGCACCTGTCATCGTATTTACTGAAATCAGCAAATGTCTTCAGCATGCTCGAGTACCAAAAACAGGGTAATACAGTTCTTGCATTCTTCATACTGTGCAGTATACAAGCGTGTGTAGGCGTATACACAAGCGCATACAATACCAGCACGCAGATACAAGTACCGATAGTATGGATATCGAGAGTAGGGACGAGAACATGCCCTCATTTCAGCAATTTGCTGTTGGCAACTTCTGGGCGATCGCTGCACTGCCTACCCTAGGGTGCCAGCCCTAGCTCACAACGGCTTCCTATCCAGCTAAGCCCTCGCCCTAGCAATCTAGCATACCCCAAAAAGGCAAGTGATGGTTTGATGTTTTGGGCGGCATGGGGTGCTACGCCCGGCGGGGCGGAATTCTTCAATCTGGCCGCTGAAATAGGGGGGGGGGGGGGGGGTGGCCTTATATATTTCAACATAATCCGCCCGCGCAAGCTGCCACTGACCATACATCTAAGGGCGTAGCCGCTCGCGCAGGCAGTCGGCCACGTTCTGCATGGTAGCTAGCCAAACGGACCGCCCCCGAGCGGCATGCAAACACACTAGTACAAATAATACTAACGTCACGCGGGGGCTATGGTTGCGGGATGAATCTTGGCTCGGCGGGAGCCGTGGCGCGGGGGGAGGCGAAAGAGGCGAGACATGATCCCGCCCGTCCCCACCTCCCCCCATCCGCTCATCCCGCGTATACTGCGCCTCATCCTCCGCCGCAGCAAGCTCCTCCTCGGAAGGGGATTCCCCCTCGGGTTCTTCCTCCTCACTTTCCATCTTGTCTCACTTTCCGCGGGGGTTGCTGTCTATCGCTATCATCCCGCCCGCTGTCGGAATCTCCATCGGCTTATGCTTTCGCCTGCCGCTTGTTGTCTAGAGCCTTGGCAAGCTTCTCTACGTCTCGGGAATTAGGCTCGTCTGCCGTCCCTGCCTCAATCTCCTCCCGCTGGAGTTGCTTCGTGGTCTTGTGTAGCTTCTTCTTGGCCCTTATTCCAGCAGCTTTTGCCCTCCTCATTGCAGTCTTGGTAGGTGGGCAAGGGGGGGGGGGGGGGGGGGCGGTTGCTGCAGTGCCACGGAGCGTTGTCACAGCGATAGCCGCTGCAAGGGTGAGGTCCACAAGGGGTTGCACCTCTGCCATGGCGTCGTCTAGCTCCACCCTCTCGCACGCTGGGATCTCCTGGCGTAGAGCTGCGGCCTTATTGGCGATATTTGATATAGCAATCAGCCCGTTGACGTTGTCACGCTTCGGAACCGCCTTGTCGAGCGCGACTTGCGCTTTATGAACAACCTTGCCTACCTTTGCCACGCCAGCTTGGAGCTTCGCTGCAGCCTCGTCGGACTTGCGCCTCAAGGTTTCCTCCTGCTTTTTCTTGGCGCCTCCTTGCGATATTGCTTCTCAATGTTGGCTTGTTGCCTAGCCTCCGGTGCCGCTTTCTTGGCCGCTCCGACCTCCTTGTTTGTCGATATGGTTGCAGTAGATGAAATTTTGCTCCGAGCCCGCTTTCGATTTGCTTCCGCAATCACATCATCAGGTATGCACATCATATTGCTCACCGTGAGGTACTCTGAGCCAGCTAGCATCTCGAGACGGAGCTCGCATCTATTCTGTCCGTAGTCATGCGCATGTGGCATTACACAGAATACCAATATCTAAGTGCTTAATTAATGGCCCCATTCAATGTACATTGATTGAGCAACTCGATCATAAAATCAAACGGAGGGCTCAACAATCTCATGGCCTCTGTCAAGTTAACCTTTATCAAGAAGTGAGAGCGGTCGAGAGAGAGAGAGCGTCATTGATTAACCATGCCGTGATGCGACCGCAAGCTTTGGACTCACTCAATGGCCGCGGATTGGCAGCCTACCGCATTGGCTGCATGTAGTAGCGCGTCCATCATGATGCGCCTTGCCGCGATGGAGTGCCCACATAATAGACATGGAGCGGGGCTGCAACACCGGGCTGCGGCTGAGATGTTGTTGGCTCCGTCCGCTAAGCTGCAGGCGGCTGAGCTGCCACTGGTTGCTGCTGCTAGGACGTTGTTGGCGCGGGCTCTCGGCGGAGCTGCGCTGGTGATGGTTTTGCAGGAGGCGCTTGTATGTAAGTTAGGTGCCTTGTGACTCCGACTCCAACGGATATATGCATGTCACCTTGAACGCTGACAAGTTGATGTGCTCGGCGAATGCGTAAGTCCATACACAATTTCCGCCAATAAGTGTTGGACAACCCCCGTAATGTAGAAGATGGTTGATCAGCCTTTCGGTAAGCGCCATCGGCGTGCTCTTCTAGCTTAGCCCCCGCCACCATCATGAGAAGGAGGCGGTCGATCCCGTCTTGAGTTGGCTCATGGGCGACTGATCTAGGGGCTATGCGATGTGTGTGGAGTGAGAAGGAGCCAAGCGGACGATGTTCTCCTTCTCGAGAAGACCCAAGATATCAATCCAGGTGTGGCCGCTGCGTGCAGTCGGAAGCATGCATGCATTGCTCAGTTCCCCGGGTAGTGTTAGTTTGATGCATTGCATGCAATTGATGACGATTGTGTGAGTAAGTGCGTCAATACCTGAAATTGTGAATGACGAAAGCTTCAGAGATTTCTCCACGGATAAGGGGTGAGTGAATGGCAGGAGAACGAGGTGCAGCCGCCCACTCGTGGTTGAGGTCAGAGTCCATCCATGCGTTGTGTTGGACGGAGAGTTGTGCGCCCTCAAAGCTCGTGCCAGAAAGGTCGATCTCTCTCCACTACGTAGATTCGTTCTTGCCCCTCACAACGAATAGTGGTGGCAGCTGAGAACCCTTCATTGCGCGGATGACTGGTAGCACGGTCTTGTTTGTGAACGTGTTACCGTTCTGCGGTGTGCATGCATGTCCTCTTTGCGCCTTTCATGGTGACGACATGTTATGTTATGCCGTCGGAAGGACGTCTTCATCCAAGTTGAAGATCATCTTCTAGGGCGAAGACTCCGTATTCCTTTTTGGGCCTCAACAATGGACATGTAGAGCGATAGAGTTTTCCTCCCGTGTGACGTGGTATCGCTTGGGGTCCCAGATGTCTGCCACACGTGTTGATAGAGCTAGGTGGTAGTTTCATAAGCGCCATGTAGTACCACCGCCGTGTGGTCGGAAGGACGTCTCATCCAAGTTGGAAGATCCTCTCTAGGGGGAAGACTCCGTATTCCTTTAATTTGAAGCTCAACAGTGGACATGCACAGCGATACCATGGTCCTCCCAGGGGACGTGGTATCGTTGGGGTCCCAGGTTGTACGCCGCAACGTGTTGATAGGGGCTAGGTGGCGTTCCATGAACCCCCATGTACCACTTCCTTGATAGGCTACCTTTCTTCTTCTAAAGCCGGGCCGTTGCTTGCGAGTAGCCACGCAAGTTGATGATGCCTATAGCGTGTTTTAATATTTCTCGTTGCTTGAGAGCCATGTCTCGGTCTGCCCACTTGATAATGCATGTTGCCAGAGACGTCTCATCCTCGGCGCTCATTACAGTGGGCCGGCCGGCTGTCCGTGTGGGCCTTGTTGTGGTTAGGGATGCTGGTGGATCCAAGGGCGCGCTTGTGCCGGTAGTTACTGCAGATGCTGCCTCGAAATTTGCTGCATATTTGCGGCGAAGCAGCCTGCGCTTTCTTCAACGCCGAGCTGACCGTGCCCCGGTTCACTTTGTATACATGGTAGCTACCTGCGAGATCCGTATACCCCTCCGTTTCCCACAGCCGCGCAGATCGTTGGACTTTCGCACGATGACGGACCCTTTCCAGAGGTACCCATTCCACCGGATGCGGGTAGCCTGGCTCGCAGACTGAAGACATGCCCTCTGCTGGGCCAGCCGACGGAAGGCGGTGCGGACTTTTGCGTGTCGCTCTAGCCTACGCGAGTGCCGGCCGCCGCCTTCTTTGGCGGGTGATTGGCCCGTCCACATCGTAGTGGGCCGCGACGAACACACGACATCCGATTTCGATGTGGCTCGGCGACG